>JAKSYS010000242.1:0-79395 GCA_022925895.1 Fragilaria crotonensis | reverse complement strand
GACCAGTAGAGCGGTACTTGTACTAGCTAGTAGAGTAGGATAATGCTATTATTCTCGGCTTAAAAATCACCCTAACTACTGAATTCAGTAGTTGCAAGAAGGTCGCTATCGCAACTACTAAACACACTCTGGAGGTGATCGAGGGCTCATTTTGTGCATTGTTACATGCTTTTAAATCAGGTAACAAGAAAAATGGATGTTACTTGTGTGGGTGCTGAGTTATTGACTGTTGTAACTCGAGCAAAAATCGACATTTTCTATTTCGCTGAATTCAGTCCTCAACTACAATGTCGTTATCTCTCGATGTAATGCGTCTTCTGATAAATACCAGGCACTTCCAATACCCTGCCTTGCAGCTGCAATACGTTTTGATGTCTTTTTGCAATTCAATGTCGTACAGATGAGTTGTGGGTATGATGTGTCCAATCTTCAAAGTCGCGTGCACGCAGACTTTAGTGCCATTTCCTCACCACAGAGCGATCAACTGATGAAGTTTTCAGGCCTACATTTTCTCTCTTGTGCCTCAAATGAAATGTAAACAAGTGCTGTTGCGAGAAACGGTCTGAATTCGATTTGGGTGATGCGTCGCTTGCCATCAGCTCTAATCAGTGTCGGTTGGACATCATTACCACCACAAAACCACGATCACAGTATGGAACAGAATTCCACAACTGGTTTATGCATTCATTGGGATTTCTTCTTGTAAGAGATGCAACATTCTCTGGGGATGGGTCATTATCATCGTCAAAAACAGAAACCCAGAGCTCAGAATTTTGATGCATCTCCATCGTTCAAAACTGTCGGGATTTCAAGAGCTTCGTTTGCTTGTTCCTCCACAGCCACAGCTCCCACCTTCAAGATAGTCTTGTCGATTATCTTGACGACGTGTTCAAGCGCTCCTTCTTCCGCCACATGAGTGTGATGGTATGGAGGAGGTGCCCATCGTTAAAATCATCATGACGCCTAATTATACACGACTGCCTAGTCGTCAAAGCCGTTTTCTGCTTCTGTCACACCGCAAAAAGCTCATGGAGCACATCTATATTGCCTTCATTTACGTGCTTTGCAGCTGCAAGTGTCTGGGGTTGTAGAAACGTCGTGTACACCGAGATGTTGGCACCGTCGCCATTGCGAGGCGGTTTTTTTTAATTCTTAACGATGAAAAATTTCGTGCTTCAACGCAACTTCAAAATTTCGTATCTCAACAACTACCGGTCCAATAAAGCGCATCTTGATATCGTGAATTCTACTAGATTCCTTCTGTATTTGTTCACGTGGACACATTCGCATACTTGCACTGGTTCAAAAGATATCCTATTTTTGAGTTGGAAACTGAATTCAGTTAGTTTCAACTGAATTCAGTAGGATGGTCCAATATCCGATTCTGTTTCAGAATATGCTCAAGTGGTCTACTTGTAGACTCCATTTTGCTAAGAAGTCAGAAGTTTACTCGTATAAATCCTGAGTTCTCCTGGACTTTTTGTTGTTGTCAACAATCATGACAAGCAGTCAGAACAAGTCGTCCAAGATTTGTGATGTTCTCGGTGGCCTAGATGTAACGAGATTTGTCTCTTCGCATACTCGACAGGTCTTTAGAGGGGCCATCGAAGATGTCGAATTGATTCGAGAATATGTCAGCTTAGCTGCAGCGAATCAAGGCATAGTTGGTGGCATGTCAACGTTGAAAGCACTTAATAACTCGTTAGACTGGAAAGGCCTCGGGCTGCCTCAAGGAACCACCACAGTTGGTGCCAATTTGGGCTATGTGGATGATCGAAGTGACCGATTAGTTGATAGATATGTCAGCTTGAGCGATGATCAACCGCTTGTTGGGGACAAGGAAACTGACATGATGATTGCCGACACACTATCGAACATCTTCCCTTGGATTGTGGATCGTCGAACGGCAGAAAAGAACTGGATGATTCCTCATCAGAATGGGCGAAGCGAAGGGGCAGACAAGGAACCTCTCGTGTTTGAAAGTCTTTACATAGCGGCTTGGATCGGGACCTACGGGAATGCATGGTTGTATTATCCTCCAGTGCTTGACTTTGGTGAAGGACGTCCATTCAATTTTGGTGATCTCGTCGGAAGCGATTTTTATACCCTTGATCTCCCCTATATCAAATCTAATCTGCCCGAGAACAATCCAACACGGAAGGCCTTCCTCGCTGAACCTTACGCAGATGTTGCCCAGCCGGGGGTATCGGTCATCACAGCGTTGGCACCCATATACTTCACTGGAACCTTTGGAAACCATACCTACAATGACACATATTTTGCATCTGCTGGTCTTGATATAGCAGTTAATTCCACGTCGACGCTGTTGGACACCTTGTTGGACACGATCACTAACTCGAGTTTCGCCATTGTTGTTGATATCAATTTTCATATGATCGTGATTTCACAGACAGTCGTTGAGCGGCTGTACCCAACTCGCACAGGCTTCGAAGCATCTCGGGTTACCTACGACCGCGTGGATAATTCGACCATTGAAGATCGCCGTAACCAGACCTACCTTGTGTCAGACACCATTCATCAAGATCTAATCCTGCTCGAGAATGCTAATTGGCAGGAGCTTCAGCGAGAAATTGCAAAGACCAGCCGCGGAAGGCGCGGCTATACTTCATTGAATTTGACGTTGACTGGAGAGTCGCAGCCCCGTGAGTTTTACGTGATGTACGAGAGGTGGGCGGACGTGGCAGATTGGGTCTTGTTGGCCTTTGCACCGATCTACGATGTTGAACATGCGGTAGATGTTCGCTTGGATAGCATGTCAGATCACAATCATACTTCCGTCGATCTGCAGGGCGAATGGGGTAAAAGTTTGTTCGGTGAAGCGGTCATGGAGAACTTCGGAGCTCTTGATGTTGAAGTCGCAGTCAAGTCCATTCCGAGCGGATTTCAGCTTGCGTCAGATTTCGAGAATGAAATTCTTCTTTCAGGAAGTTCCTTGCCTATTCAATTCAACGTGGATACTTCCCAGCTTGCATATGGGGTGTCGTCCTTCTTGGTCACCTTCACGATAACTGATGATGATTACCCAGACTGTTTCTACAATCGTGACATCAGTCTTGCTGTGTCTGTCACCGTTCATCCAAAGGATTGTGCGCAACTGACGGGCGATCCAATGCGCATAGCGGATGCAAATGGCGTATGCATTTGTATGCAGTCATCAGTTGAGATTGGCGGTTCTGCGCTCGCTATTCCGTCTTACTCCCATCTATTTTGGTCCCACTGCTATTGCTGGGGCTTCTTGGTATCTACCTCTACGTGGATCGGAAGCGAAAACAGGCGGATTCCATATGGCGAATAAAGCCTTCTGACCTGCAGTACGATGAAATTCCCGAGATCCTTGGCCGCGGGACCTTTGGTCTCGTCGTTCGGGCGGAGTATCGTGGTACTCAAGTGGCCGTGAAGCGAGTCATTCCTCCTCTCCAAACCAAAGACGGGTCGGCTGAACATGAAAATCGTTTGGGTTCGATGCTGTCGTTTCCTTCAGGTAAAACATCGGGAAAGAGTTCGAATTCGTATTTCGATTTCAGCAGGAGCAATGGGAACGATCGTGCGAGCACGACCCCACCTGGGGTTCCCAACGGTAAACGGGTGAATGGAACGCATGAAATTAGTTCTATGGAGAGTTTGAATGATACTGCCATCCGTGTAACTCGAGTTACAACCAAGCAATACGCGAAGCTCAAGTCTGATTTTATTCAAGAGATGCGATTGCTGTCGAAGTTGAGGCATCCTTGCATTACGACTGTTATGGGAGCAGTCCTTTCGTCGGGGAATGAGCCGCTCCTAGTGATGGAGCTAATGGATCATGGGTCCCTGTTCGACCTACTTCACAACGATTCAATGGTGGTAGAGGGCGATATCGTGCTTCAGATATTGAGAGATGTAGCGCAAGGATTACGCTTCTTGCACGCTGCCACTCCCCAAGTTGTGCATGGAGATCTCAAAGCCCAAAACATTTTGGTCGATAGCAAATTCCGAGCGAAAGTGGCTGACTTCGGGCTTTCGCAGAAGAAGGGCGTCGGAGCGGCAGGCACCCCATTTTGGATGGCGCCGGAGCTCCTCAACGGAGCGTCCTCGAACACTGCAGCGTCGGATGTATATTCTTTCGGAATCATCCTTTATGAAGTGTATTCTCGCAAGATACCGTACGAAGGTGAGGATTTCGAGGAAACAATCAATCAGATCCGCGACCCGTACATCAGCAAACGGCCTCCCGTTCCCAAGTCAATGCCTCCAGAGATTGTGACGTTGATGAATGCTTGCACAAACGCTCATCCCGATATTCGACCACCGTTTCGTGTGATTGATGACAAGCTGAAGGCCTTCAATGTCGCAAGCGTTGAACCAGGAATATTGTACTTTTCCTTGCAACAGAAGAAGGCATGGGATACAACATTGACGGCATCCGAGAACCTCCTGTTGGATATCTTTCCGAAGCATGTAGCACAGGCGCTTAGTAAAGGCCAGAAGGTTGAGCCTCAACATTTTGATTGCGTCACAATCTTCTTCTCCGACATTGTCAGCTTCACAGAGATCTGTCACAAACTGACTCCATTGAAGGTCTCCGACATGCTTGATCGCCTCTACACCAAGTTTGACAATCTTTCCAGGAAGCACGATGTGTTCAAGGTGGAGACCATCGGCGATGCGTGGATGGGCGTGACGAACGTGGCGACACAACAGCCGGATCACGCCAAACGCATTGCTGTCTTTGCTATGGATGCCATCAAGGAGGCCAACCGCACTTTGATCGACGAGGAAGACTGCAGCAGAGGATTTGTGAAGATCCGCGTCGGGTTCCATTCCGGGCCTGTGATTGCCAATGTCGTTGGGGCAAGGAACCCCAAGTATACCCTTATTGGCGATACAGTGAATACATCGGCAAGGATGGAGAGCAACTCTCAACCTGGTCGCATCTTGTGTTCGGCCCGAGCCGCGAAACTGTTGCAAGAGCAAGCGCCAGAGCTTACAGTTGTTTCACGAGGTATAATCGACGTGAAGGGGAAGGGTAGTATGGAAGCCTTTTGGGTGGCCGAAGCAAGGCCCCCAGAAGAAGAAAAAATTGACTTGTAGTGACAATGTAGGACAAATCTTGGTCCTTTGATGGCCCCCAAGGTCGAATCAGCTTTCTCCCGGAGCTAGCGGGGTGGCTTGTTGAACAGTCTAGCAACGCCTGTATCGAAAAATCTGGGTTGCGAATTTTTTATCAAGTTTCTTTTAACCTTTAGGAAAAACAGATGCATTCTTATCGACTCATAAGAGTTCAGTAAAGCAGGCCTACTAGAGTCGTCCCTCGTCAAATGGCAGGTCCGGCCCAACTCTTCATACTTTATGGTGTTGTGTACGTATCGTGCAAGCGACCGCCGTACAAAGAGACAGATATTTCATCATTGTTTGCTATTTGATAAATTTAGTCAACGTTACTCATGGCAGCGTCTTCCTTCTTATCCTTGTTTTTGCTCTTGCGCTCGAGAAGGCTCTTACGGTCCTTGTCCATCTTGAGCTTGGTGATCGTCAACGACGACGCTTGGATGCCCACAGGGACTGCCGCACCATTCGCCTTTTCTCTGGTAATGCGCTCCACGTGAACGACCCACTTTTTACGATAAACGCTAGTCACTTTTCCTTCACGAGTTTTGTAGACACCACGGGTAATAATGACTTCGTCATCCTTGCGAATTGGCATGGATCGTACACCATGACGAGCCTGCAATTCCTTGCTCAAATTGGCAGACATGATCTTGCGTCGGGCCTCCGAATGAGCACCGAAATGAGCCTTTCGGCTCTTGCGGCGAGATGAGGAGACATTGTCAGAGAACTTCATTTTGAATAATTTAAAATGTCCTTGACTGTATTCACACGACGTTGCAGGAGAAAAAGAAAATGGTGAGCAATCATTTAGAATTTTCAATCGGTTTCACTACAACCACGACGGTTCACAGACAACTACAACATTCAAAGAGTCTATTCGGCACGTCGATCCTGAAACGATGTCCAATGAGGACTATCATGGTCAAACCGGGCACACACCTTGCTTGATGGAGACAACGATAAGAAACTAGGCCCGATGATTAGATTACGTAGCGTCAGTAATGTTTGTACAGAGGGCTACTAGTAGGAAGGTAAGATTGACTGAGTCGAACTAATCGATCCGATGGATGCTGTCACGGATGGACGGTCACACGTCAAAGGATGGGTGGCCATGCCGTGGCCATTCATCGTGACCAAGGACCACGCCGTCTAACGTCTAACGGGATGTTCTGTATGGTATGCATATTTTGTATGTTTCATAGGACACCTCGGGTTCGATAGCCCATCACCAGACATATCGAAGGGCACAGCAGTACAAGCCCTAGCTACTACGACCAGATAGAGAAGCAGGTCAATCATTGCCAGCATATCGACACCATCCTCCAATAACATGTTGAATTTCTCCCTGGCCCTCCTCCTCGTGGTTACATCCATACCAGCATCGGAAGCGTTTGCCCCGACACTGTCTCACAGACGAACATTGCATCCCAGTGCTGCGACCGTGTTGTACTCCTCGATCGCACCAACACGCACAACACCATGGATTATGAAACTCCAATCCCAAGGAGGCAGTGGTCGTGATTCCATATTGTCGGAAACGAATCAACAACGCGTCTCAACGGCAGGACGACGGGGGACCAAAAAATTTGTGGATCCTGGCAAAGTCTTTATCGGTGGTCTCCCTTTTGATGCTACAGAAGACGATTTGAAGGAATTCTTGGTGCAGCACTTGGGACATGCCCGCAACGTCCATTCTATGAAAATTATTCGAGACTGGAAGACGAATGCGAGCAAGGGATATGGATTTGTCATTTTTTCGGATCCCATGTTTGCAACGTGTGCCATGGAGATTTGCAAAAACAAGAAACTGAAGGGACGTGTCTTGACACTCAGTCAGGGACAGAAGAAGGTTGATCCGAATACTTTGTATGTGAAGAAGAATAAGAAAGGTCCTGTCGACGAGGAAGAAGCCGCTATCCAAGCTGGTATGGAGGATGCCGAGGAAGCCATGACGTTGGATTCTGAGTCTACGGACGAGGAATGGTCCGTCGAGGATTTTGACGACGACGATGATGCCATTCTGTTTGCCGACGAAATGATGGACGACGATGATGATTTTGAATACGACGGCGTGTTTGAAGATTTGTATCCAGTCATCAAGGAACCACTGACCGAGGAAGAAATGGCATTAAATCGCGAACAAAGACGTGAGGTACAAAAACGCAAGCCTCGGCGAAAGCCTCCCAGTAAGGGATTTGGAGTGTCGAATTAACAAGCCGCACGCGATTGTATTAGTACTGAAGTGTTTCAAGCAGTCTCCTATTACTAAGGAAACATGCGCATTTGGCATTCCAACCATTACTACAGTACATGAATGTCAGCGACTTTTGATTTTATGGTTTCATTCGTCTACAAGGCTACAGCTGCCCTGTGATGAAATGACCAATCCGAGGTAGAGGGTGTTAAGGATGGTGGTGCGAGGTGCAATTGGCTGAAATCCGAGCAGCACGATGCCAGCAGAGGGAGTGGTGGTGCTCCCAAGTCCAATGATTTGAGGATGCCACTGTCTTCAAGGAGGTAGGCTACGGAGTCAGTGGATGAATGCGACGGCATGTTCAGTGGAGTTGGTGACACGAGCTGAAAGGAATAGGTGGAGTGGTGTGTGGACAAGGCACTCCCGGTGGCGAGCGGGGTCATTGGAGTTGTCGGAACGTGTAAGACGGCTCCAGGTTGAGGGGCTAGAATCAAATCAACTCCTCCTCGACGCTGCTTCCACAGCTCATTCTTGGTGATGTACAACTTAGTGTCGTCGAATGTGTCGTTGGTCATGGTGCCACTTGGACATGTGTTTGGCTGATGATATGGTTTTTCCATTTGGCGCATCCAGTCGTTCATCTGGATAAGCTCTTGGTGGAGCTTTTGATTATGGAGCAATTGCGATTCCTCGATTGGGGAATGAAGTGGTCCATTCCAGGTAATGATGCAGTTTGATTTTTTCGACGTCCTGTCTACGGTAATGAGCCCAGCACCGTCGAGGACATGAAGGATGTCGTAGAGGCGACGAGAGTTTACCTCAAGGAGCTGTTTGGCTTCGATGAAGGATATGGCACCACGTTCACGATTCTGGAAGAGGGTGTGATTGAATCATCTGTGAGTCAGGATTATCAAAACATTGCACCCGACGCATGTTCACACCAACATACCTGTAAGATTTTTGCAAATCGTTGGGCCGAAAACCCGAGCTTGGTGTGGCCTTGACCCTCCCACAGTTTCGTGGCATTCAGAGCATCAGCGTTCGCTGCTGTGCCGTTGTCAGTCGATGTCTTGGGCTTGCTCGTGTTAGTGCTACCCTTCTTGGACAAGGTATCCTCACTGATTCTTGCGACTTTACGAGGCCTCATCTCATGCGACGGGTGCAACTGTTGTCCGTCCTCTCCGTTCTTGTCCATATCGAGGGCGCTGCCTGTTTCGACAGCTCGAAGATTCTTCAAACGATAGTCCTCTTCCTGAAGACGATAGATGCTTTCGGGTTGTTTACGACTGCGAGTGGATCGGATCATCCCTTTGCTGCTTGTGAATTCTGATTCTTAAGATTTATAATTTATTGTGGCGAAGTTCTTGTGTCGTTTAAAACTCTATTCTGTATCTTTGCATTCACACCAGTCAACTGATGGAAACTTACTTCTGGTTGGTCCAGCCCGATTTGAACACGTCAACTATGCCAATCGCAGCATGTTCTAAAGCCAGAATATCTCAGTCTTGGTTGGGCTTCCCATGTATTACTAAACGGTAATCGGTGAGCGGACATGCATGTACCAACATTGGGTACCATATAAGTTTATTAGGGCATGACAAAGGGATGCCTGGCTGACCAAATGGAATGCAGCACCAATAGCATCGACCCATACTGTCAGAACTCCCGAGATGCATATCTTTCACTCTTTGTTTAGGACTGATGTACGGAATTGACAATCGTAGGGATGCGGATGAGATTGTAGGTTCTACTACTCGCTTAATTCTCGGAGTAATTAAGGGTACCCTTAGAGTACTTCCGATTCACACTTCCTAGTCATCCGCTGAACATTCCAAGACCCTTATTTTCTGGGAGATACAGAAGCCAGAAGCCAACCAGAAACTACTTGTACTGTATTACTGAAGTCCAAATACTTGCACTACAAGTAGTTGTACTGTAGTGCCACTGCCTACCGTACTGTACAACTGAATTGAACGAAAGTTGACGTCACCGAATTCCCGAATTCGGGGCAGTTTCGGCAGCTAATTAAAATTCCGGGGTAGCAGATCGTGATCGTTACGTCATGTTCGAATACTGGGCAATGGGCTGGTTCCGGAAATTCCGGAACCCCCGGCATCTGCAGCATGATAGCAGGATGCATGATGTCGTTGACCTTCGGAACTCGGAACAGTGGTCCTACGGGTATGCATAGTAGAATTATACTTGTAACAGAGTACGTGGTAAACAAAGGTCTTCTAAAGCACTCCTACTGGAGCACTGTCTTGCTCCACGGATTACGCGTATGTACCGTACATGTACCGAGTATTGAACCCACGACCGACGGGACGCATTCAAGCTGGGGACATGTGACACATCTACGACGTCAATCGTTAACATATGCACATATAGTCGCATTACGAATATACACGTACGAAGACTGCATATGTACGACAAGGTTGTCAATACATTACTCCGATTGCACTTCTGGTCTTCTGGTACATAGACTGCAGGGACCTGAAAGGCTTGAGGTTCTTCCTGCGAAAGCCAACAAGCTGTGTCGAGTGACGACTTAATACTGATCGATTGCAGTCGTTGTCGCACCTTGATCTCTGGTTCCAGTCCCATACAATTACCGAACCTAAAGTTTTGGAGCTGCTTCCATACTTGAAAAGTAAACGAAACAATGAAGTCGACAACTGTGCTTGTAATGTCGTTACTTGCAGTTGCAACGACCGGGGCTGCTGGCTTTGTTCCGTGCCCTATTCAAGCCACGGATTTGTACTATAATTACATGCCTCCGTCAGCTACAATCACAGCTGCGGCATCAAATCGTGGGGCGCGTCCTCTGAAAGTGTCTCTCTCTGCTCCAAATACTGCCGCATTCTCCAGCCAACATGTAGGATGGGATTGGAATTCGTTAGCTAATGGTGCCTTTGAAAAGGACCAACGACCTGTCATTCTCTTCGATGGAGTATGTAACCTCTGTAATGGTGGTGTCAATTTTGCACTGGATCACGATTCCAAAGGTGAGTGCTTGAAAGTACCACAGTGGTTGGTCTTCAATTTTCCTCCTCTCGTCACACTCGCAGAACAAAATTGCTGACATGGCTCGCTCTCTTTTGCTTCATGGTACGTATACACCAGCCAATTTCCGGTTCGCCTCCATGCAAAGTAAAATTGGCCAATCACTTTTACTCCATGTCGGTCGTTCACCGCAAGACATGTCGAGCATCGTTGTGATTGAATCGGACTGGAAGCATTGGTCGGAATCGGATGCCATTCTGCGCATCTCGCAAGGACTCGATGGTCCCCTGTTTGTGGGATTGGGACATTTGGGATTCCTCATCCCACGTATTGTGCGCGATGAACTGTACCATGTTGTGTCGCACAATCGATATCGATTCGGTGAACGAGATTCGTGTCGAGTGGACTTTGATGGAGAATTTGATGATCGATTTGTCAAGGATCCGGAGGGGTTGGCATAGTGGTACGTTTTTAAAAATTAGGATGATTGGAGTATTGACAATGGAACAACCACAAGAACGAGGAGGCATTGAATGAACAAAATCGCACCTGAGTGCGACTGTTTGGCTACTATATAACAAACAAACACTACAGTAATCGTCACAAAATGCCCCACTGCTTTGCCATCGAACGGAAATCAGCCACAGATGTAGTCGTGGCGGGATTGCCGTGTCAATTCTATCAGTCGAGGCCATACACTACGACGAGGCGAGACATTTGCATCGCTGCAATCATACGGAAACACATGTACTACGTAGAGGAGCAACAACTCCACACACACGCAGGACAACGTTCAGTGTCTCAGTCATTGAAATAGCCATTTCCATCATCCGAATAAAGGTCATCGTCGTCATCCTGCTGGTTGAGCGTCTGGGGCTGTTGCGATGATCCATCTTGTGTATTCGAGTTTGGGGCTGGAGTTCGATAATAGGTATTCGAACACCGAACGATGGATTTTCCCACACTTCCAATCCAATCGTCCTTCTCTTTTTCAGTATCCGCGTACATTAGAAACGTCGTTTCTGGAGTGGAGATTTCAAACGAATTCCGTTTCTTGGATTTCAAGTCCGCAGATTTCACCGTCGTGCATTGCGACAAATCAATCATACCATGTGGAGCACTGTAATCTGTCTTGGCAAAGAATAGCTTGGAACCCTTGAGTATAAAGTAGCGACGACGCCAATCCTTTTAAAAAGCGAACATTTTGTCAAGGGAAGTAGTGAGATAGAATGAACGAGTTGAATAACGTTTGGTTTACTCTGACAAGAGCAGTGGTCAAGGTCAAGCACGATGAACTTCTGCAAGAACTTGGTATTCTACTACAGATAGTTTGATTCCACGTAACCCAAGCTACTCGTGCGACAGAATCATTATTAAGTCACACTCACGTACCTTGAGCCATGAACTTTGCTTTGTTAACCATCCTTCGTAATCCGCAGAATTTGTATCGTATACAATGTTTGTTTGTGGATCCACAAAGTGAGGACGCATCAATCGCATGCCGCTCATGGTGCACGTCTGCTTCCCTTGGAAGTTGGAAGCTACTGCGACAGGTGCTAGCGAGGTGCACAGAATGGCGTCATTGAACGAAAAAAACTGGGGGATGACCACGCCGGTCCGAGGACGTACGCTTCCGGAACAGCCGAATAGAAAATGAGAAGAGAGACCCGGAACGCAACGACTCGACCCACAACTCCCAACTGCCGACTGCCGAATCTTGCAACGCGCCCGTTGCTCGCCTGCCAGGCTACTGGTCCATGGACTACCGGCAGACGTGGACTGCATGGAGAATTTTATATGAACATCGTTTGTGCGCTCAATTCCGATCCAAGAGAACGCAGTTTTAGCAGCGCTTCCGCTGGGTTGCTTGATCGTAAATTATGGGAACGGGTGTATTGCCCATTGACGTAGAAATTGCATCTGAATACATCAGCATATGACTACTAGCTGAGGTACTCCAAAGACTGAATTCCCTGCAGAATGGTTTTGCTACAGTATAAGTGATGGCAAGATTAACTTGGAAGTAATTTTGTTTCGATGCCCTCACAAAACAGTAATTGGAATGAGTAGTCAGCATACTAAAGTGACAACATTGGTAGCCGGACAGCCAGTTGGACGGTTCATGATTGCACAGATTGCGCGCAGCTCGTGTATGCATATTCCCACACTCCCAAATCAAACATTAAGGTGTTGAACTACTCTGTACTCTGTACCTGGTACTGGAGTACAGGTACTTGATACTTGATTCTCCGAGTACAAACATGAACATAGTAGTGGACTAAAAAAATTAATAGGTACTACCGCTTTGTCGTCGGCGAAAGCTCAGAATGTATTGTACAATGCAGAATGGTACACTACTACATCCTGCTCTTCTTGTAAAAGTAGATTGGAGGAGGATGGATATTGGTGGATTTCTGATTACCAAGCTCGCTAGTCAAATGAACTAATATTGCGATCTAAAGGACAGTAGTGCCACACCCTTGCTTTTTTGCATGTGCTATTTTGGCCATCTGTTTTTTGAAAACATTCAAGGCACGTGGTGCAAGCTAAATGGAGAGGAGAAGGCTTTTGTTATTGAATCTAAATGCTTCAAACAGCTTCTCAACACAAACATCTATAGGGTCGCACATTTAAACTTCATCCACAGATGGAATGTTTGTTTTCCAATCTCAATCAAAAGACAGGAGTTGTGGATGATGACATCCTTTTCCGTAGGTCCTTCAAGTGTCCCTAAGCATTTGACTCAGGTAGCACCCAGCAGCATCTGATGACTTCAATCCAGTCCTTGTTGGTGATTTCTGAAGGAGCATGCATTCTTGCTTGAGCACCGGAAACATCAACAACCAGACCTTCACAGCTCGCCTGGTTTCATGAGGACGTGCATTTTGAGCAAGCTTAACGTGGTTGTAGGAGTCAAGAATTTTTTGGAAGCTCGCAACGGTTTGGATGCAACCGGCATAAAGCTCTTCATTCAGTTTGAGGTTCGCGCGAGGTACCTGCGAAAAGTTTTACACTACACATTTTGTATTGAAAAAATCAAATTTTGAGAAATTGATATGATGGGGTTATCAAAATTAATGTGACTATGTCAAGTTTGCAACTTTCAATGTGATCAACTTACGATCCTCACAGAATCATTGATGCTTTATAATTGGTCAGAGATTCCTGTCATCAATAAAATTGATTTCAGCAGAAAGGGAAGCAAGTATTCATGTACAAATACATTGAAAATGCATGAAATAGGTAACACTACCACTTCTGTGCTTATGCTTGTACTTGTGCTCCTAGTACTATGCTAGAGTAGGAGTCCTCCAATAGCAATGATACAGTCAGCAGGGCTGGCAAAAACCTGATTTTTTTTTTGAGAAAGTTAGGCTTTAGGTTTTGCTACGAAAACCAACAAAAACCTTTGAGTAACCTACAAAAACCAAAATGAACCTTTTGTGTACCATGTCCTATGTGGCCATGAACTACATGGGGTGATCCATATTCTCAATTTTCAATACGGTTCATTGTTAATCAAAAGGCATGACATGCATGAGATGCACCATTGCCTATTCCATTCTTGTGGTGATGATATCTGATGCAACAATGCCAGCAAACAGCACCATTCAATTTCCTTGGCAAGATCATTTGTCAATTGCTGCCAAAAGTGATGGCACTGCATTCTCCTAATGCTGTGGTGCTCTTGAGAATCTGCTGTACCTGCAGGATTATTTTTGTCAATGTTGGCAACAACATCACCCTCATTCATTTCCATGATCATTGAATTGTACTGCTCAATGTTGTTGTTGACACTGCAGCAGAGCTGAAATGAGTGCAATGCTGGAAACTACAGCTCTAGTAGGGATCACATTTGAATAACACCAAAAACCTAGATTTTCCGTCTGGAAACAAAATCTACTACCGGTAGTTCAGTTTTTTAATATAACCGCCTACAAAAACCTGAATTAGAAAACCTACCAATCAGAGACGGGAATTTCAAACCCAGCCCACCCAAACCACGGCCCACCCAAACCCATTGGGTTAAGGGTGGGTTTGGAAGTGAGCTACTTTCATGGTGGGTCTGGGTGGGCCGGCAAATCATAGCAAAAAATGACAGTAGATGTTTGCTACCGGTAGTAGTAGAACCATCTACTCCAGTACTAACTACTGGGTTTGGGTGGGTTTGGCTAGGTCTTGGTGGATCGTATAGGTTCTGGGTGGTTTTGGGCTGGTACTTCCGTGAGCGTAGCTTTACGTGGGTACCCATGGGTTTGATATTTTCAGAAATTCCCGTCTCTGCTACCAATGCCAGCCTTGACACCGTTCGCCTTATGACGACTGCATGGCTAATGGCTAATGGCTACAAGTAGTAGAATCACACACTTTAAATATGACATATGACATATTGTATCTTGTATGCATACTTCGAGTCAGGGGTTCGAGTATGTATATGTCGTATGACGTATGTGTACATGGTACGTGTAGTATGTATTGTACTTCTTCTGGAAGAGGAACAAAAGGCGAAGGAAGAAAATGATTGCAATCCCTGGCATCCGATTTCCATAGTGGCTCATGAGTTACTTTCTACATAGGCGTCGGACGTTATCACTCCGTAATTACATGCATACCGGTATAAATGTTTTTTGTCATATGTCGCAAGCAATTTGAAAGTTAAACGAAAGCTTTGCATATGCAAATGTTATTACTGGTACCAGGTACTTGTACCTTAAACCTTGAACATAGTACTGGAGCAAGGGCTCGAGTATGCAGAAGAGCTCGAGTACCAGTTAGTAGACTTCAATTGCCTCGCGACATAGGGCAATTCGATTCGACCAGAAGGCCGGTGCACTTGCGGGCCACGATTTCGAACCCAGAAGGTACAAGCGGGACATGGTCGAGAAGTATACCAAGACGTACGTGGGCTTCTGATTCGTTAGGCGCAACTCGGATCATTCGTACTGGGACCAGTGTACATTGTACACCAAGTACATTACTTCCGTTCACTTTTATTCAAACGTTTTCAGTGAGTAGTACTACGAATTCGTATGACATCGTTGGAAGAAGTCTACGAGGTGATCAACAAAAAACATACTACCCCTCAGATCATCGAAAAAAAAACGTTGTGCTGCTGTGTCGTGCACAGCACAATTCACATTCACAATTCACGGGTACTCGGGTATTTTCGATCAATATGATGGTCGACACAAAGCGTTCACCTTCAACTCACACCATGTCCTTGGCCAAGATTTTGCTTCATGCAGATAGCAGCACACCTACTGGTAGTGTCAATGTGGAAGGGGCAGCCATCCCTCAAACCCAAGATTCTGGTCGTGACATATTGCTTCGAGCAATGCTCCAGAACCAAGAACCCGTCGAGATTCCTCTCGAATACATCAAAGGATGCATTGATGCCAATACTAAGGGAGGTATCATGAGAGCCTGATTCAGTCTTGGACCGTCATTTCGTCGTGGCGCCCAGCTCCCCGTCGGTCGATAGTCACACGCGTCACCCAAATCTTCAACGTGTCTACGGGTATTCGGAAGACTGTTTAGTCTTGGAAGACTTTTCAAGGAACGTTGGCCGACTTTCTCAAGACTGCCAAGGGCCGTGTTCAGCTAAATGCTCAGCGTCGTATTTCCATTATGTTGAACGTGGCGAAGTCTTGGCCCTTCAAAAGTTTGCTATTTCGTCAATACCATCGGGATGGACAACAATTTGAACCCGAAAGTCATGCGTTTCGCCGGTGCTAATGACGTCCATGCCTTTGGTACTCATGATAGAATTGCTCACTGGATCCCTGCAGAATGATTGCAGTGATGATCGTCGCTTTGGCGATTATACAGAAAGATATACAACCAATGGACACTATATCGAAGATGATTTGGACCCTTATGTGCGCGAGAGTTGGACGTTCAATATTTTGTCTCAACTCATCGAATTGCCTTGAAATGCATTCAAGCCGAAGTCCGACCGACGCCTCAAAGATGGTGGAGACGCTCTCTTTGATTTCATCCCGCATGCGCGTGGTTGACAATTATGATTACTACTAATAGAATATCTCATCATTTCATCAGCATGCCTTTGTTGAACACTCATTGTTATCGTAGCAGGTGAAACACATCTTGAGAGCAATCGGGATGGATTTTAACAGCCTGGCCGAAAGGTACACTTCCTCCTCCCTGAAACCAGGAGAATTGCAGCGAAGGTGTCACTTGCTTGGTCCACAATCCACAAGATGTTCCGAATCGAATTCTTGAAGTTAAAGGAAAAATGAACACTTGGTTAAAATACAATTTTTACCCTAAGAGCTATTCAGGAAGTTGCTGATGTTAACACAGTCTGACAGCCTGGATCGCTGCGAGGACTTCTGTCGCGTAGGCCTACCCTCCAAGGCACCCTCTGCTAAAACACCATCTGCTTCAGGCCTTGTGTAACCCAAAATGTCCATCAACCCTTCCTTTCACTTCGATATGACCACGAGGACAAGCAAAAACTCTGGCGCTTGTTCCTCCAATAATTTCGCCGATGCCTTCGAACACAAGATGCAACCAGCACGAGAATTACTCTCCATCCTCGACGACGTATTGACAGTATCGCCAATTGTGTACTTTGGGTTCCTCGACCCGACGACATTCGCGATGACAGGCCCTGAGTGGAACCCCACCCGAATCTTGACAAATCCCTTGCTCCCGTCTTCCTGGTCGATCATCGTGATGGCGGCAGCTTTGATGGCGTCCATAGCGAAGGCAGCAATACGTTTGGTGTGATCCGGCTGTGGTGCCGCCACGTTTGTCACTCCCATCCATGCATCGCCGATAGTCTCCACCTTGAACACATCGTGCTTTCTAGAAAGCTTGTCGAACTTGGTGTAGAGACGATCGAGCATATCTGAGACCATTAATGGAGAGAGCTCAGAAGAGATGGTTGTGAACCCCACAATGTCAGAGAAAAAGATGGTAACGCAATCGAAATGTTGAGGCTCAACTTTCTGGCCTTTACTCAGCGCCTCCGCCACATGCTTGGGGAAGATTTCCAGCAGGAGGTTCTCCGAAGCAGTCAACGTGGTATCCCAAGTCTTTTTTGTCTGCATCGAAAGTCGCACCTGGCCTGGCTCGACGCTGCCGACAGTAAATGTCCTGAGCTTGTCGTCAATGTCATGAAAGGTTGGGCGCTGCACAGGATCTGCGCTCGTGCATCCTGCCATCAAAGACTCAACCTCCTTTGGCATGGACGTGGGAACGGGTGGTCGTTTGTTTATCGCTGGGTCGCAGATCTGCTTGATTGTCTCGGTAAAATCCTCACCTTCGTACGGTATCTTGCGAGAATACACTTCATAAAGGATGATTCCGAAAGAGTAAACATCCGACGCTGCGGAGTTCATCGACTTTCCACTAAGGAGCTCAGGCGCCATCCAGAAAGGAGTTCCCGCTGCTCCAACGCCCTTCTTTTGCGACAGGCCAAAGTCGGCCACTTTCGCTCGAAATTTGCTGTCAACAAGGATGTTTTGGGCCTTGAGATCGCCATGCACCACTTGAGGAGTAGCAGCATGCAAGAAACGTAGACCTTGTGCTACATCTCTTAAAATTGGAAGTACGATATCGCCCTCCACAATCATGGTATCGTTGTGAAGTAAATCGAACAACGACCCATGATCCATTAGCTCCATGACGAGAAGCGGCTCTTGTCCAGACTCGATGACAGCACCCATCACAGTCGTAATACATGGATGTCTAAGCTTGGAAAGTAATCGCATCTCATGAATGAAATCTGCCTTGAGCTTTGCGTACTGTTTAGCTGATACACGAGCAGAGGAGGTTGGAGCTAATTTCAAAGCATCGAAGGCATTGGCTCCTGTCGACACAGCACTGTTCGGAGCGTGAGTGACACTCCCAGTGCTGCTGAGGAGGTGAGCGTTCACAAGACCGGACGCGGTTCTACTATCCTGAGCATCTGGTCTGTTGAAGTCAAAGTAGTCGTTCGACTTCCTTCGCTTTGGCTTGTTCGCAGTCGATGTCGTAAGGGAAGTAAGACGATCCTCCGCTTCGTTTTCCGAGGAATCTTTTTCCAGAACGACGCTGTCCGTTGATCCTGCATCCTTTATGTTGGAAACGGGGGGAATCACTCGTTTCACGGCGACCTGAGTGCCACGATATTCTGCCCGAACGACGAGACCGAACGTGCCTCGGCCAAGGATTTCGGGAGGTTCGTCGAATGTCAAGTCCGATGTCTTGATCAACCATACATAATCTGCCTGCTTGCGCTTGTGCCTCACATAAAGGTGAACGAAAACAAGCCCAAAACGATCAGTGGGACCAGAATCGATGGAAGCAAAACAGAATAGCGAGCACAAGATCCACCAACCGCGACCGAGGAAGGCCCGCAAATGCAGCCACCATTTGCATCGGCCACACTCATAGAGTCGCCGGTCAGAGCGGCGCAATCTTTTGCATGGACCGTGACTGTCACAGGGAGGCTGATGTCGTGATTGTAGAAACAGTCTGGGTAACCATCATCGGCAATAGTAAAAGTTAGAAGGAAGGATGACACTCCAATTTCTAGCACGGAAGTGTCCACGTTGAAGTGAAGTGCAATGGAATTTCCAGAGTCTAGCTTGAACGCTTCCAAATCGGACGGTGCAAGCGCAAACCATTCAGGTGTGGACTTGATCATAACCGTGACATCGAGAGGACCCTTGTTAACCATGGTCGCTTCGCCGTACAAATCGAGACCCCATTCACCCTGCAAATCGACGGACGTATCATCCTGGCCGGACATGCTATCGTAGACACTAACATCGATTGCATGTTCCACATCGTAGATTGGTGCAAAGGCCAACATGACCCAATCAGCCACATCGGCCCACCGCTCGTACATCACGTAAAACTCACGTGGCTCCTCCTCTCCAGTCAGGGTCAAATTCATCGAAGAAACGCCGCGCTCTCCGGGGCTTGCAAGCTTGATTTCGCGGAGAAGTTGCTTCCAGTCCGCATTCTCGAGCTCGCTTAGACCTTGATGAATAGTGTCGGACACCATGTAGGTCTGGTTTCGTCTATCTTCAACAATCGAACCATCTGTCAGATCGTAGGCAACTCGCGTATCCTCAAAACCCGTGCGAGAGGGATAGATTCGTTCCACAACTGTCTGCGAAATCACAATGGTTTTAAAAGTCATGTCCACGAGCACGGCGAAACTTGAATTCGTCATTGTGTCAAGCAGGGTGTCCAACAACGACGATGTGGAATCAACTGCAATATCGACACCAGTAGATGCAAAATAAGTGTCGTTGTATGTGTAGTTTCCATAGGTTCCGGTGAGGTATATCGGTGCCATCGCCGTGATGAGAGATAGTCCTTGCCTGGCCACATCAGGATATGGATCCGCAAGGAAGGTCCGTCGAGTTGGATTGTTCTCCGGCAAATTCGGGTCCACAAAGGGCCACGCGTGACTCTCAGCATCATTGCCGAGGGCATCCCCAAGTCCAGCCGGATGTCCTTTCCCAAACACTGACAAGGGGGGATAGTACACCCAAGCATTTCCGTAGGTACCTATCCACGCCGCTGCATAGAGCGTTTCAAACACGAAAGGCTCCTTGGTAGGTCCCTCACTACGACCATTCTGATGTGGTTTGAACCACTTCTTCTCAACTGATCGGCGATCAACAAGCCAGGGGAAAAGGTTCGACAAGGTGTCAATGAGCATCAGATCGTTTTGCTTGTCACCAACGAAAGGTTGCTCACGTAGACCAACATATCGATCCATCAAGCGGTCACTTCGATCGTCCACATAGCCCAAACCGGCATCGACTGTGGTGGTTCCTTCAGACAACCCTCGGCCTTTCCAGTCTAACGAATTATTCAATGCTTTCAAGTCTGAAAAGCCTCCCACTATGCCTTGATTCCCTGCTGCTAGGCTGACATATTCTCGAATCAATTCAACATCTTCTATAGCCCCTTTGAACACCTGTCGAGTATTGGAAGAAACGAATCTCGTAACATCTAGCCCGCCGAGAACGTTACAGATCTTTGACGACTTGTTCGTCGTGTTGGGCATGGTACCTGGTACAGCTTAACAGCTGTGTTGCTGTTGGTTTCTGATTTTATGATTTTTGTTTGGACGTATTCTGCATTCCAGAGGACTTTACAAGGGAGTAAATGTCGTCAAATGTCTCTGTAGAATTCTACAGGTGTGGTCGTACGATGGAGTTGTAGGAAACGTACAGCCAGGTACTTGCTGAACTCTTGAACACTTGAAGTGGTAGTACGATTGATTGTTGATGATTTATGTCGTCGGCGTAGTCCGGGCATAATAAAAAACCGAACATATGCTGATAGTGCGTATCCCCATTTGATACAGGTATGCATATAGAGCATACTACGTACCAGGTAGTACTACAACCTACCACCTGGTAGAGTGCATATGCATACAGATATGCCGTACGAAGTAAGAGTAGTATTTCAGCAGAGAAGGTAGTACCAGTACCACATGTACCAGGTATAAAACTCGTACTATAGAGTAGAGTGGTTGTGAGTAGTAGGCAGTACTCTGTTGATGACTACTGTAGTAGTACCCGGAGTACTACATTAACTTATAAGAACTCGGAGGTGTACAAGTACATGTACTTCTCGCCTCTCGTATGATATGCATATCAACGTTCATCGTATTCTACAGCAGCAGATACAGCATACCGAGTACAGAATACAGCATATGCATACATCGTACATCTACCTTGCTGACTGCTGACATAATGCATTACCTGATGACTGATGACTCATTGCAGGAACACTACCTGGTAACAATCATACTACAGTACTCTGTAACTTGGACATCAGCCGTTAATGACGACGAAGTGGCATGTTTGTACGAAAGACCGGAAATGAACCTCTAGTTGTGCCATCGTAGAACCGACAAACATACAATCCGGATTCCGGATGTCCCAGTCCCAGTGTCCCAGACGAAGGACACTGATTGAAGTTATGTGACTAGTAAAGCGCATACGTAGTACTTGAGAATCTCGACCTTACCGTACCGTATACCGTATAGTAAAACGGTGACTCCAGCATGTTATCGATGCATTAGGTGACAATGATACTATATATGTTCAGCAATGTTGCTGTCACTATAACCCCTTTCTCCTCTTGACGGAAACCCCGAGTCTCATACCGATTGGTTTGATTTCACCGCAAGACTGACATGACTGCATTTCTATCACATGAAGTGCCCTGACCGTTGACCATTACCGATAAACTAAACACTTGAGATTGTCAAGGTGAAGGTTTAGAGTTTAGACTACCATCCACCCACTCGATTATCAATAGTCACTTTCTGACCAAACATCCAAGAGCTTTTGTTGCCTCCTTTTATCAGTTGTTTCTCTGAATCCACAATACAGGGGACATCCAAAAATGCACCTCTGTCACTACCTGTTATGCATACCAGAAAAATGGATTTGAGCCACTGATTCTAGTACCCCTTGTTTAACCAAAACAAGCTTCTTAAGAACAATGCCTTAGTTAACAAGTATTCGGCATCAAGTTGCAGAATCCCTTAAGGTCCCTCACAATTGAAGCGTTATTGTTACTACTAGGCACAATGCAGCAGCCAGTAAACCCGATAATAAGCAACAGTGAAGTGTGTGTGGTTTTTGCCACGCTTTGGAATTAAGCTTCTCACCGCACCTGTCTTTTGTCTGCAATGTATTTGAACCAACCTCCTCATCAACGAGCAGTAGCCAAAGCCCCTACTTTTGGTGGGTCAGCAAAGCCAGAACCTCCTTCTGCTCGTACAGTAATTCCTCAGATGAATACTCCCTCTGTTCAGGTTTAGTGGTGCTCCTCTGACCTTGAATACAGAAAATTCTGACATTAAACCAAACATCATTTGCTTTGCATTCCCACCAGGAGGACGAATGATGATAGTGCTCAATGTGTTTTCAAATACTGGCATCAGAATGTCCACCTGAATGCTCAGCAGCAGCTTTTCTTTAGCAATGGTGGCAAACCAGTACTCCAGCACATCCTTGCTATTTCCATGCAAGGCTTTCTTGACTAGAACTATTTAACCAGGAGTCCTCTGAGTGTTTGTACTATAAGTACGGGAACAAGTGACTTTGCGGAAAACCAACCTCGGGTAGTGTAGTTGTGTTTGGACTTTTGAGTTTTGCACTGGCTCTGAGCATCAATTTGAGCTGCTCACCCAATCGTTGATTGGTGCGTTAAGTGTACGAAGGTAACGTTGGTGATGACAGGCTGTGTGTAGAGTTAGATCTGTTTCTTTGTCCGAAATTAAGGTCTTGCGGGGCAAATTTGCGTGATGGGCTCCAGCTTCTGAGAACCTCTGTCAACGTTTTGACGGAAACTCCAACAAGAAAATGCATCATTAGATGCTTGATGCATTATCCGTCATTTATCTGGGCTAATCGAAGCTTCTTAGGACAATTGGTCTCTCATTATGTCATGTTTGAATTTTGTTCAAGAATTTTGAGGAGCAGGGGATATGGCAAGGCAGGCATAATGATCAGAATATCTCATTTGCCCGCCAATATACTTTATTATGTACCCCTTTTGATCCACAGACATCAGCATGGTGAAAATGCTAAAACAATTGTACTCGACACCGATGTCCTTGTGTTTTACCCCAATGACACATTTCTGGATGGGCCAACTGACTTTAATGACCGATGTGTCTACGAACAGTGTGGATGGTAGAGCATTTTAGTTTACCTGTGACCATACCCCTTACCCTGCCTAAGGTCGTATCGCACATGGCTTGCCGGCTTTACTCAGCAAGGCATTCCTATCTAACCATTCGATCGCTCACGTACAACAAACACAAGCAAGTACAATCCAATAATTAGGTTGAAGCGAATGGTGCACTAGTCAGAAACAAGTACATTTCGCTTGAACGGATACCACGGCTTTAATCCTACCAAGTACTACCATCGGCTTATGCGGGCGCTTGAAGAGGGTTGAACAACGCCGGTATGCATATATACTCAATTATGAGCTAGTCATCTGTCAACTGACAAAGTTCAGTGTTGCGATCGCAACATCCCGTACAGCACTCACACTCTTGTGCTGGAGCACCAGTTGGACCACAATCAGCATTCAGGAACTGAAGGCGTCCCGGGCCAACGCGAGAGCAAATCTGATACGGTATGGACTCAGAGAATTGATTCAGATGCAACCATGCCAAACGAAGGTTGCCGAGCTGCGCAATCTGTAGGAACCGTACCCGTCAAATGATTCCTGCGAACACGGAGTGCCACCAGGGACGAAAGTTCACCAATCCTGGTACTTAATGATCCGCTCAGCAGCATGTCGTTAAGATCAGCTCTTGCAGCTGCGTCTTGTTGTCCCACAATTCGTTCGGAATCGTTCCGTAGAACCGGTTGCTGCCAATTCGAATCTCCGACACTGCAGGCATGAGTCCGAATTCGGTAGGGATCGTCCCTGACATCAAGTTTTCATGCAACCAGAGCTCCTGCAGGTGACTTAGGTTTCCAAATTCGGTGGGGATGGCTCCAGTAAGTTGGTTCTTGTCCGTCCTTATGAGAGGAACTGCAGGCTTCCAATTTGCGTTGGTAAAGGTCCTCAAGGCTATTAGAACTCAAGTGAGTCCCTTCAAGTTCGTCAAGAGCCCAACCTCTGTGCTTATCATTCCTGAGAGGGCGTTTTCGACAAGGTTCAATCCCTGCAGATTAATTGCTCTCCAATATTCTGGTGGAATGCTTCCAGTCAGTTGGTTACCAATGAGTTCAAGGTTAACTAAGTAACGCATTTCGGCGATCTCGACGGGGGTCCCGTGAAATTGTTATATCCGAGTGAGATTGACTGTAGGAAAGTGATCTGACTCAGCTCAGTTGGAATTGATCCTTTGAGATTTTGCCCCCCTGGGGTTGCGAACGAGAATCATCTTGTAAGAAACGAAGCATCATGGACGCATCATAATTCGTTCCCGGAAACAGAATACTTACAGACATCAAGCGCCACAACGATGGAACCTGCATCGCCAACGTCGCAAGTGATTCCAACCCATTCACACTCGTGCTGGTCACTGAGCCACGGCGTAGCCATTTCTGGTACGAAGGTGATCGTGTCGTTCGGGAGTATAGTGAATTTCTCAAACTCGCAAGTATCCAGGGTGCCTTGTGGACGCCCACAAGACCTCCACGGATTCTCTTCATTGTCTGACGTCATGAAATAGAACAATGCCAAAAGGTACCTTTGGATGAGATTGTCGCTGAGGGGTGTGAGACGCTGTGGATCTTCAAACATGATCCAATTCGCAGCGCGATCATGTGGTGACCCATCCACGTCCACTTGCGGCCCGACGACAGCAATGAATTGCTCGCGATACATTCCCTCGGCCGCGGTACTTGGGGCCTGCGTGGGAGAGTCGGTCAATGAGCTTGTTGTAGATCGGTTCGCTACAACTATAGGAACAGCAATCAAGATTGAAGCGCAGATAAGTATCATCACCATCGCCGTCAGGATATAAAATTGGAAGCGACGGTTCTTTATGATTGGCGGCTTCGCATCCGGGCTGTATTCAATTGCGTGGTGGTAATGGTCTTGGTTCTCGTAATAGGAATCGTCCACAGCAATGGCAATGGCAACATCTTCGTCCGTGAATTCGTCTTCTTTGCTGTAGCCACCATTCATTACTCCGTACTCCACATCAGGCGCCCCAACTCTACCATGTGACTCGATAACTTGCGTTGTGGCATGCGTCTGACTGCTCACGCCACTTTGACGCGCGTCATAGTCATCAACAAATTTTTCAAAATCTTGAGGCCCGGCGTCATCGTCTTTGCCTTCCGACTTGTACTTGGTCTTTTCCCACGATGATGGTGCTTTACCACCATCACGTCCATCATTGCCGAACCCCTCCCGACCCTGACGCTGATCCCGGATCAAAGCATCCGGATCCAGGGAGGCTTTCCTAGTCAACTCTTCTTCGTGGGCTGCCATCTTGCGGTCGTACAGAGTACCTGGAGATTCACACCTCGAGCGTGAAGCCTCTTCCGCGGCTTTGTTGCTCATCACGGACGAAGAAACTTTCGACCTCTCGATCGATACACGATGCTTTAAACGTGGGTCCTTCGCCCTTAGATGAGCCTCAGCTTGCTGATGATCCTCACGAGATACGTATTGAATACCTGGCACTGTCGCCGGAGCGTCGGGCCGACGCTTCCTGTTCATTCCCGAGTTCTCCCACTTTTGGGTGGCTTCCGTGACATCCGTGAAACCACTCTCCCCCATCGGACCATCCTGGAACGCCAGCGCCGTGTTGAAGTTCTTCATCTTCCCGACTGCTTCCACACCACTGGCACTGAAATCTCGTCTTTTTGATGACTTTACTCGAGACGCCGAGCCATCAGTTTTAGAAGTCTTTTTCTTTTTCTTCTTCTTTTTATCCGTCTGGAGGTCCCCATGACCGTCGACAAGCGGCGTTGCGAATTCGAGAGTTGGGCGTCTTCGACTAGTCTGTACAGGACAAGCTTCAAAGCTTGGAATAAGGTCTGTCGTGGGGTTCGAATGGAAATTAGTGAGACGGTTGGATGACATAACAGTGAGTGATGAGAACGCAAAGAAAACGGGATTCCGGCAACGAACCTTTACTGAGATCACTCGTCATGTTGCTTAATGCTAACAGTGGCGTGATAAAAGGCTCAGTGGATCGATTGGTTTCAAATTAATTCAATCGATAGCACGTCTTGCTGTGGAGGTCTCTTCTTTTCGCAGTCTGCAACGTTTCCGATCGAAGATGAATGAACTCAGCGCACAAAGTTAAGCATACACATTAAACCATCACCTGCAATCTCGACAAAGAACAAGATTAGTCGTAAACCTGCGACCTGCGACTACTATGTGCAGTACCCAGTACCGGGTTCCTGGTACTGGTTAGCAGTCCACTTAAGCAAAGGCATAAAATTAAAGGAGGACTCGGGATCGCCCTTGATGTCTAAATCTCTCGCTGGAATACGACAATCTACATATATGTTGCGCTTAATGTCGAATGCCGCTGGTCGTGAAATCCAGTCTCGGTGACCAAGTCGCGGTAGTAATGGAAACCTCCAGTATTGCCCAAAATGATTCGCCATCTCCATGGGTATGCAACAAGCAAGACACTATCCAGAATTTTACTCGTACTGTAACTCTGTACCAGGTTTGTCGCAGTTGGCGGTGTCTGCCGGACTAATTACTAATTATGCGACGACTACGACTATGACCCCTTGGAGGGAAAAAGCTCGTCGATAATGCTCCATAATAACGTCTAATTAACCACCCCAACCTAGACGATCTTTACTTTCAACCGTCATTTACCGGTTCAAATCTCGATGTGATGACTACCGGTACTACCGCTAGTAGCTGGTACCACCTAAAAACTGCTTAGAACCAATAATATCACTTTGAACCAATAACCGCGGTAATTTCCATTCCCCCTACACAAAAGTTACTCAAATTGCTTTTTCTCAATAAAATATGTATGGAGACCTTGTTCCTGCATTCATTCTCCAGTGTTCATGTACTTGTCGGAATGTGAGGTTCAGTGGAGAGTAACTCAGTATTTTGCACTGTATTTTGGGTGCTCGACTCAAAATGCAGCTCAAGATTTTCACACATCGAGGTAGGCCTCCCATATAATACTGAAATTCACTTCTGGATTGTTTGCAATGCTTGCGATTTTTCTAGAAACGCTTGCCACATGATACCGCGCCATAATAATTTCTCGTGTTTCTCAGGAGATCTCGAGATACCTCCATACTCGTACTGCTGTTGAGTTCACATTTTGATGCCATTTGCTAGCACCTTCCTAATGACAAGAACAAATCCGACAGCACCAGGTACTAGGCAAGATGGTGAAGGTTCTTAAGGAGACCTTCACCATTAAGCAAGAAAAGAAGACCTTCAACATACAAGAAGAGGCCGGCTAACCTCGATCGCTATACGTGTGACATGGCACTTAACATTGTTGCTCGGAAGATTGAAGTCGAAAAGCCAACAACGGTGGTGTCCTCAAGTACAAGGCAATGACGGACATTGTAAACAGCATGAAGCCAACCCTTCCTTGGCTGACAAAAGATATGTTGAGAAATCACATAAAGAAGCTAAACAAGGAGAAGATGAAGAGAGACGAAGCTGCGAGACCACCAGATGACATGGATGTCGCCGCTTCTCCTGCCAACGATGGCGGTGGCCAATCCACTTCAACCCTTTCAGCATTGACGCTAGACACAGGTGGCAATAGTGACACAATGCCTGGCACCACTTCATCTGGTAGTGAGGATAATCTTGGTGGGCGTCCAAAAGGTAGCAGTGCAGAGCAAACGAGACTTGAAGGAACGCAAACGACTTGCAACGCTTGCTGCAACAAAGCAGTACCAAGAGGAGCTAAAGAAAAAGAGAAAACAAGATGGATCAACAGCTCGACTAATGCACGGCACTTTAGCTACTATTATAGAGAAAGCAAAGGCATTTTACAACGTCGAGAACTCTACAATCAATCCATCCACAATTCGCAGTCGATGCAAGAGAAACCACATTAACCCAGTTGTCTCGCAAGGAACGACATCTCCGATGGCTGCAGTTGAACCTTACTTGATTGCAGTTATTCTCCAGCTTGCTCAAATGCGCTGTCCAATCAACGCGACGATGGGTCTTCATCTTGCCAATTCCATGATAGAAGGGACAGTGATAGCAAAAGCCATCATGGAGAAGCGGGAGAAGCACCGGAAGAAGCAGAAGTCAATCGCAATGCAAGAGTCGTCCTCCTCCTTGTCGTCGTCGTCGTCGTCGACGCTCAGCGGCACCGCTTCCACCTTCCACACTGCTTCTTGCGAACGACAACCAGGAGAAGAGCAACCAGCAACTGCAGAGGACGTCGAGACAAAAATGCTGTTAGGAACTGGATACTGGAACAGATTCATGAAAAGGCATCAGCATATCATCCGAAGCAAACGCTCGGTGAAATTTGAGGCTAAACGAGCTGAATGGTGCACTTACGAAAATTTCTCGGAGATGTATGCCCACATCTACGAAGCGATGGTTGAGCATGGCATTGCATCGAAATGTGATACGAAGGTAAAGCTTGACAGACAAGGAGAAATTGTGAACATGCCGAAGAAGCATTTGACTGCCAACGCAATACCTAATTCAACGACCTGACAAACTCCTTTGTAGATGAGGTCGGTTCCAATACCTGTACAACAAAGGATGGGCATGTCGGTGGTGAGAAATTCTTGTGTCAAGCAGATTCTCGACCTCAAATAAAGGCAGCGACCAAAGACTCACATTTTACAGTTCTAGGATTCACCGCTGCAACAGGCGAACCTGTCATGTGTGCGATTATATTCTCTGCCAAGGAAATGCACGAGCTGGGTCCGGATTAAATGCATCGGCTCCTTGGGTTGGCGACAAGAATGACAGAAGAGCAAACACAGGCGGAATCAACAAACGACACCCACAAGGACCAGTGTGTCACTTCAATGGAAAGACAGTTCCCACTTTCTGTTGCTGCTCCGAAGTGGCAGCATTACATCAGAGTTGCTAGTGGAAATGCTTCGCGCCATTGATAACATTGGCGTTTTCGATCGATCCGATGGCATTCATCCCTTTCTAATTCTTGACGGACACGGCAGCCGTTTCGAATTGCCATTCTTGAGGTATGTAAACGACAAAGACGGCATCGGTACAAAATGGAATGCATGTGTGGGCGTGCCGTATGGCACGAGTTACTGGCAAGTTGGCGACTCAAGTGAACAGAATGGCTGTTTTAAAATGGCGCTTACAAGGTACAAACGAGAATTACTGAGAAGAAAAGAGTTAGCAGGCATTCAATTCGGAATCAACAAAGAGGACATTACTTACATTGTTAATCAGGCATGGGCTGATTCCTTCGCACGTGTTGTACACAACAAATCAGCCATCGCAGATCGAGGATGGAATCCACTCAACTACAATTGTCTTCTTCACCCTGAAATTGCGGCAACTCGGTATGCAGCAGGCCCTGCTCCGGGAGCAGGACTGGTTTCTGGTGGTGCTGGTGGTAGCGATGGTGATGATGATGGCAGGGAAGATGTCATGATACCCGCAGAAGGTTTGCATGTTGTGGAATTACTCAACTTATCCAAAGGGCTAGCGGGATCCCTGATCGATGAAATACTTGAGACCCGAGCTCGTGACGATGCCAGGAATGGTGTTAATTTAGAAGAAAACCGGCGCAAGAGGGTTGAAACGGCAAAACAAATCATCAGTGAGAAGAAGAAGAAGTATTCTTCCGGACTTCATGTCGCAGCACAGCGATGGATGACAGGTCCGGATGTTCTCGATAACTTGGAAGAGAGAGAGCAGCAGCAGGCAGCTGTCCTTTCGCATCGTCAAGAGAAGAAGTTGCGTGAGTTTCAATCTCTCAAGAGCAAGGTTGATACTTTAAAAGCACAGAACAAGATTCCTGCGGAAATGAGCGTTAGTGAACTGAAACTAATGGTCACATGGTACAAGAATGCCGGCGACTTACCTGTTCCGACAACAAAAGCAGCGCTCCTTGAGCGATTACACGCCACCATCGGAAGAGATGACCCAACGGAGCCTGCAATTCCGACACTTCATTACATGCCACAACCGCCAGCAGTGGCTGATCCCTTGGTGCATACGGAACTCGAAGAGGACATGCAGTAATCAACAGACCTTCGCGACAGCATCAGAAGGCTGCAGATGTTACACTGTAAAATAAATTTTACACTGTACATTTTTTCTTTGAGTCCAGTACACGCCTGTAACTATTTTGTACACTTCAATAATTTTGTCTGAGCACTGTAGTATGTTTTTTACAATTCACAATTTTTTGTTTCTCTGCACCAAAGTGTACCATTTGCCGACCCAAAGAAACAAAAAATTTTGAGTCCAGTGCAGCTCTGTAACATTTATATTCGAATTCGCCATTTTTTACTCACACGTAATATTGCAGTTTACCATCTGACTTAAAATTATTACGTGTAACAACATAACAGTGACTATTCATATTTATACGGTGACAGATTTGCATTGAAGTTTCTCCTATTCTACAATTCACAAAATGCCTCCACAGGCTCCCATCGCAGCATTGATTCATCAGGTTGTTCCGTGCCATCATTAATTCCACCAATTCCATACCTCTGTTCTCTCAGCCTCTGAAGAACCTGTTCCTCCATCTGCGCTGCATTTTCATTCTGTCGGTCGATTGCCACCAATCTGCACAACTGATTGAACCGGATGAGGCCCTCATCACTCCACCCCCCATACATTATGTTTGCTGCTCGTGTTGTTGTTCCTGCAGTGTATCTTCCTTTAATTCTCTTCTCAATCTCACTTGTGTTTTCACCCTGTACCCCTTGTCGCTCACAGGTGTATTTCCGCAACCACTTATCAATGTAGTTTTCATAAACAAGAATGGCAAACGCTTCATCTGACACAGTCACAACTTTCTCTGCACTTCCCCTTTCCATTGGATCCGACACCTTGTGGGTAAACTTTTTCCTTCCCATACCCTCCTACCAGAGACGCACTCAAGAAATTCTCCAATAAACCAGTGGAATGCCTCTCTCGTGATCAGTTTGACCTTCTCAACTTGCAAAGCGTCTCCACTGAGTGGGGGCTCTCGACTCCCAATAGGATGATTCTTTGCAATAAGGAGCTCCCTAGCAATCTTTGCACCCGCCTGTTCACTCCTCTTTGTGTTCAGACTCTGAAGGACACATGTTTTGTATATCTTCACAAACCGACTTTGCTCCACAGGATCCTCAGCGTCAATGACAACCTTCATCGCCTTCCAGAACAGAGCATCGTTGGTCACAAACTTGAGTTTTCTGAAGATGACTTTCTTTACCAAGTTCTGTATACGATGCGTTACATGTGTTTGTTGACAATGTCTGGCCTTCCTGTATGACAGAGATTTCCCAGACAGTTGTGTTTCTGTGTTGTCCATCAGATCGTCATCTTCATCCCTACCAAGCGCAGCATGAATGGGGGGTATTCTCATCAACCTCCTCCATCAACCCATCAGTAGTTGCCGATGGAAAATCACGATTCTGGGAAGCTTGATCACCAATAACCCTTCGTAGTGGTCCGCCGTTTCCAGTAGTTGTCGTTGTTAGGGCGTTTCCTCCTTACTTGGACTTGTTGTCTGAGCGATTCCATCAGATTGGTTGTTGTTGCAGCATCTCTGAACGTAGAAATGCGTCCACCATTTCCCGATCTGTCACCTATCTGTGGTCCTGCCATAAGACTACGTTGTTGCTGTAATACTCACGGCTGCGTTGGTAACCCCTCCATTGGAAGGGCGTCCACTCCCGTAGGAGGAGTGGACGACGGAGTGGTCAATGGCATCTCTGTATGGAGAACCGCGTGCATTTTCCAAACCGCCCCATCGTTTGCCTCCTGAGAATTACTTTGTCCAAGTCGTTCCAGTACTGATGGTGACTCAACTTCACCATTTCTATGGCCACTAACCCTCCTGTTGTTACCAGGGCTTCCTGTGTTTGCATTGTTTGCTACAAGCACACCTCTTACTATTGGAGTTCCCCTTTTCTTTGCCCTTGCTTTCTTACCCTTTGCTGTTGCCATTGTTCAAAATGGTGTTTAAGATGCGTTTTAAGTGCCTTTTGTGTTGTGAATTTTTTATGTTAAGCTTCTTTGCATTTTATTGCTATCGGAGTCGTTCAAGCTTTGACTACGTATACCCTACGTGACAATGTACGTAGCTGTGTTTCATATTTATTCATGTTGTAGTCATTTATTTCAAGTATTCAAATACTTAGCAGTGAGATGTACCACATTTTATTTAAATTAACTATTATTTCAAACATGTAGTATACATCTACATGTTTGAATCCAAAACATCTAACTACACGCTGCATATACTGCTTGTACAGTATATGTCACTGTTTTGAACATACACTGTATGTTTTAATTTGTTCATTACTGCATGACGCATTTTTTAATTTTGAAACTGCGCCAGTAATATAGTGCTATGAACTATGACGTCGCTTGAACAATGCTGCGCATACTTTGCTGGTTCACAACAGCAAAAATTAATGGTACGCTGTACCAAAGCTGTTATCGTTTTTGGTCTTTTGTACTGGTGTTTGTCGCAGAACAACATCGAAACACATACTACCTAGGTAGTACTATTAGTGCTTGACGTACTCTACAGTACCAGGTACAGCTGGTTTTCTGTTCTAAAATCCGGGCGCACGTCCCAGTATTAATTCTACGCTAGACCGATTTCACTGCCAATATGACGTCACGAGGGCGGGACTTTGTCGTGTTGGAAGCAAGGCTTCCACAATGAGATTTTCAAGCCGTCGTTTGCAACATTTCCATTCTAATCTATAGATTTACCTCCTGCAGTCACCTTCCTATGTAACTCAGTGAACCTACTGTTGGTGATAAATCTATAGATACAATGGTTGACAAAGGTAAATATGCTATTTTGACTGATGCCGTCATGCTACTTCGAACAGACATCACGTATGGTCCGAGATTGTCAAATTGCTGGCTTCCTGCATCAACTTGGGCTGAAGCTTTAGGAGATTTGATGTCAATGCGTCCCTTGGCGTCATTGATGTAAGAAGGTTCAATACAGGGATGTCCAAGTCGGCTTCTTTCGGAGAATTGATGCACCGATTTGATGGATCAAACACAACAGGAGTGTTCAGAGTCACATACAAGAACACATTCTATTACTACTTCACAGAGAAATCAAGGCAGATACGGTACCCATGTCCACTTAACAGTGCATGGAACGAAAAAGTAATGGAAGCAGCCGCAAATGTGCTAGTCATTCCAAGCACAAGATCAAGACCCGCTCGACACAATGATAACTACACCTGTCAACACGGAGGCTACAACGGGAGGAAGGATCGGAGACATTGTTGAGCAATCACCGAGCAAACGAGCAAGGATAGGAGATACTGGTGCGGCCGCTGTAATGATTGCTGCTGATGCTTCTAGCTCAAGTTACTGGCCATGTAGCCCAGAGGCATACCGAGTGTTCAAACCACCAAAGAAACATGGGACAACGAATTGCGAGGATGGGAATGATACTGATTTCGATTCTGAAACTCCAATGGAAGCACTTCAGAGAAGGATTGTACTGCTTCAAAGCGTTCATGAGGAAGAAAATAATTGGAGGAATGTTGTGCAAGGTAGAGATATCGACAACGTGTGTACCAAAGCTGAGATATGCGCTGTCAGGCAAAGGGCGACGTTTCTTTGTTATGCGTACCGATTGGCTCTTGCAAAATGAATGAATGGACGTGGCAAGACTGTTGCACTGAATCTTGTAAGGTATTGAACACTGTTGGTATGACGCAAGCAACCTTCTATAAAACCATCGCAAATTGGAACATTGTGTTCCGTAATTTTGAATGCTTCCCAAACCCAAACTTGTCTGTTCAGTGTGGGAAACGACCTCTTCCTCGAGTTCTCGAAGTGTTTCCATGCGCAAAGGAGCAGATTGTTGCATTTGGCGTCGAGAACTTGTCACATCTTTCAATTGAAGCAGTCTATCAATTCGTTCATTCGTCTGTAATCCCAAGGCTGGCTGCGTTGTGGAAACGTGAATCGGTAGTAGACGAAGATACTGCAGAAACGTCAACATTGAGTACAAGTACTACAGCCATTAATCCTACTAGCAATCCTGTCGATGTCGATCAAGATGAGGATGATATTGCGCTATTCCTTCGCGCACATAGACTTAAAAACATGAGCTTCACAACAGCATGGCGCTGGATGCGATTACTCGGATTCAAGTATGATACGAGAAGGAAGAGCTTCTACGTCGATGGCCATGAACGTGAAGATGTTGTCGCACATCGAAATGCATTCTGCAAGAACTACCTTACCGTGCTTGAGCCACGTTGTCGGCGTTGGATTCAGCTTCCACTCAGTGAAGCTGCTACGATCAAGACCTTAGACACAGATTTCGGACATCATTACTATGATATTATATCTGATGAGACTCGGGTTGAGTTTCACGTTGACTATTGGAAGAATTGCATATCAAGAATCAAAAGGGAGAAGAGGCAGCGCGAGATGTTGAAGCAAAACAAGCATACGAGTGTCATCATCAGTCAGGCCCTTGATGATTATTGGTCAAGATGAGTCTGTCTTCGCGCAGTATCTACTGTCCTCCAAACAATGGGTTGGGCCAAAAGGACAAGTGCCACTTCTGCCCAAGTCGGAGGGCGATGGGTATATGCTTTCTGCGTTCGTGTCACGCGAATTCGGCTTTGGCAGGCAGATGACAGAGGATGAGTTACAAAGAGTGAATATGGCAAGGCAAACAGCAGCTCTCGGCGGTGGAAATTACCTCGATACAACAGCTGCGATGGAAATCTTGGGAACAACGAGGAAGCCGATTTTGTTGGAATCCCCCTTCGTAAAATACTTGTTCATCGGAATCAATAATCAGGGTTATTGGAATTCATACCACATGAGTCTTCAGCTTGAGGATGTGGTTGATTGCCTACGAATCCTATATCCAAGCTTCGATTTTGTATTTTTGTTCGATCATTCTCAGGGACACGCTCGCAAACGTGATGGTGCACTCAGTGCGATCAACATGCAAAAGAACTTTGGAGGATCAAAACAGCAGATGAGAGACACAGTCATAATGTCACAAGAGGGTTATCTGGGCACACACTCACCAACCCTGGGCATCGGAGACACACAGTCAATGGTATTCAATACTGACGACTGTGGCCCATGGTATTTGACACCAGAGCAACGTGACTTACAACGTCATGATCGAATAATGGGAAAAGAAGCAAGCCAATTGAAAAAACAAAGAAGACCCTTCTTGAAGAGCTCAACGAAAAGGGTGTGACGCTCCAACAAAAACGCGGGTACACTAAAGCCGAACTTCAGGAATTGGCAAGAAACAATTCAATCGAAACTCACAAAGAAGTCGACAAAATCCTATCTGGATGGGAAGGAAAATCTAAAGGCATGCTACAAGTTCTGTGGGAAAGAGGACTGATTGATCCAAGTGAGTTAGATAAATACACTGTCGACGGAAAGAAAGACACAATTTCAGGAAGATTGACTTACGGTATTCCCTACGCCATCTCATCGCAGAGTGTGCTGATTTCAAGGATGAGGAAACGGCACTTCAGTACCTTGGATCTCAGCTGGGCATCACGGTACTTCTAACACCAAAGTTCCATGCCGAATTAGCAGGGAAGGCATTGAATTTTGCTGGGGTCACGCAAAGGCTTTCTACCGACGGGTTCCTGTATCTCAAAAGAGGGGACGAGAGAATTTCAAACAACTTGTGAGAGATTCAACGTGTTCAATCAAGGAGTTGACCAAAGAAAGGATGGGAAAGTTTGCTTCGAGAGCACGCGCATATATTTGTACTTACCATCATCTTTTGAGAGTCAGCAGAGAATGAGGCAGCAAGGTCGTACCCACAACTTCATCGCCACAAGTATAACAGAAGATCAAGGACTTCTGTACTCCGAAATCCAACGCCTGATGAAATTGTTCAAGTCTCACAGGTGTGCATTGGACTTCGATCGTGGCTTCGTCAACAGTGCACTCAAAGAAGCAAAGACAAGAAACGAGGAGGACGAGGTGTGATCATCATGTCGACAGAGATGGATTTTTATGGTCGCAGGAGACAGCTGCTACTAAAACTTGATAAAGGATATGGAAATAATATGCGTGCATGGTACGAATTGTACACAACCTACGTTCGGACGCTTCAACGAAAAACCAGCTGTACCAATAACTCAACTCCGCATTCCGTATGTAGTTATCCTGTACCACAGTAGTACACATTTGCTACGTACAGCACATATAGCTTGAACCAATGACAGTACGCTTATTACTGCTACCTACTACTACGTGTACTCCAACGGAAGCAAATATTCCTACTTTCTAAAACTAGTACATCTGATACTATGCGTACGAGGAATCGCTATTGTCAGTACGCACGTTCTACATGTCCTATTTCCCATACATATGTGTCACTATCATTGTTTTGCAATAACACATGTAACTGGTAGATGGAGTATACATGTCACTCAATGTTGAACACCGTGTTACTAGTCTCTTCTATTGCTATTTTCTGATTCACATGTTATATTTTTTGCTTTATTAATTATACTTAAGTCTTTGTTGTTGATGAATTATCAACAAACATCATGTGCAAGACCTGTTACTTTAAGTACGTCACGCCGTCAGAGCTTGTGCACGACTGTATGTAGTATGCACAAAATAAAGTCACACATAGTTAATCACTTAATATTCACATTGCTATCTCCTTTTACTTAAGGAAAAAAATCGAAGTCCCACATCTGATTCTTGCTACAACACATCCTTATGCTACTTATTTTGGCATAGTACACGCGTGCAAAAATAAGTGCTTGTGCTAATCTTGTTTCCCTCTCTTGGTTTTCTTGCTTTTGCGCTGCGAATCACAGCACAAAAGTTGGTTTCTTTGATCATCACTGTCCTCCCATCAAGGAGTTGACTTTGTTTGATCGGTTACTGGCAAGCAGTTGAAGCTCTCCCATTAGGAGTTGCGAGATTGCGAATTGAGTGTGTCGACGTCGGTCTTTTCGGACGTGAACACCTGATTGACAGGATTTTCTATCACGCGTTGGAAGTGACTGCGGTTGCGTTTGGAACGGTTCGCAGCCACGCGTCGCAAGTGACTACAGTTGTGCTTTGATCCGTTTGCGTCCACGCCGATCGGCGTTGTCTTGTCGCATCAAGGCGGCATCAACACAAAGGTTGAAAACACAGTTTGACGTGGCTCCTGGCGTTGCGCTCCCCGTCTGCGACCACACTGATAATCAGGTTGCACACTCCGTTCTCCATTTAGGAATTCTTACGTTTTGAACGTCAAGCTTGCTCTCCCATTTGGAGTTGCAACTTGTGGAGTTCTGCGTTTCCATTCTACAAGTGCGGGTTACTGAGGAGCCTGCGGCTTGCTGTCCCATCAGGATTGCCAAGTTTCAGGCAGCAATTCGGAACCGTTGCATCGTGACGGGAAGCCATCCCACTCTGTTGGAGAATTTTATACTTTAATTTTATACATTTGAACGTTCTCCCATTTGGAGTGACTTTTTTTTGGCGGCAGCAACCACCACAAAGCGAAAGTGTAGTAGCTGTGGTTGGATACGTTCCCATTTTCACGGTCTTCTTGCTCATCCTTGAGTAATTTGACAGGCAGCACTCACCATAAAGTGGTGCTTGTCGTGATCATCTGGAGTATCCTTTGGTTTCAACTCTGGCGACGGATTTCTGAAGGGTCACTTGTTGATCGACTCACCATATAGTGGTCACCTCAAGTTCCATCGGATTCTCTTCCCGGGTTTTAAGGTTGTTCTGTCCCTGAACAACATCACCATCAGTGTGCTGTTCATACTGTGCTGCGTCAGGCTTTTTGGTGACGAGATCATGTCGGGGAGTCAACGGAAGGACGGTTCTTCTCCTTTGCGCCATAATCCATCTGTTATTGTGAATAATGAAAGTTCCTCCAACATAGTAAGGAAAAGGAAGGCCGGTGGTGCTGCGCACATGAAGCCCCTCGAGTACGACGTAGATCGGAGCTCCAAGCATGGGAAGGTTGGAACCGGTGGATCGGTTCCTTTCAAGGAACAGCCACTCGTTCTCTTTGGTGGTAGGACCCTTCCGGGTGAGACTGCTCGTAATCTCATCGCGGGCTCTTCCAATCCACGTGTCTTTGGTGACTTGGAAGGGAAGGCTCCTGGTGGTGATCCGATGTCTCGCAAAGCGTGGCATCCTTCGAAGACTCAGTTTGCTAATGTCATCGCAAAGTGTTTGCCTCGCACCGACATCAACAGATTCCATCAAACTTGGAAGACGGTGTTGTCGGCGATGAAGGGAAGCCTGTCCCTGACGACCCTGTGTTTGGGATTCCTGGTAGTGCTCAATTGTTGAACACGAATGTTCAGGTCATTCACCGCACTTTCCTGGAAATGTATGGCTTGACGAATGTGTCACTTGCAATGCGCGATCACATGAATGATGGAGTTGATATCCATTCCGTCGTCACGCGACCTGACTACCTGGAGATTGTGATGATGGATGCCGTTATCGCACGTACGGTGAGGATTCCTAGGCGTAGGACGGGTAAGGAGGTGGTGGACACCCCTGTGAAGCTAAGGGTGATGCCGGAATTCCTCGATGCGAAGTATGACAAGCGATATCGATGTCTTGTGGTTGTTCTGCCAGAGGCTGGTGTTTACTATTGTCATCGTGAGAAAAGACACGAGTCGGTCGGCGTTCCGAACACTCACATTCCGATGGACATGAATTGGCTTCGGATTGTACGTAATGGATCTAGGATCAATCGTTTCGCTAAAGGTGGCTACGTTAGCCGTTTGTGGGATGGCAACGTGGACAAAATATGGAAGTGGAGAATTTCTCGTGGTTCCTCAAATTTCCTTCTGGATTCTGATGCGATGGGAATTACGTCGAGACTCCTTCCATTCCCTAAGGCAATGAAGAAGGTCATGTATGCTCGGCAATGTCCTGATGAGGAGGGGCCTCGTCTTGCTCCTGACCATGTGGAGGGTCAGGATTACGCCATGGTCGAGGGGCGTTATCTTCGCAGGGCATACAACGCTGGTTTGGAGGCGTCCCCTTCGGCGAAACGTGGCTGTCGACACTACGTCTCTGGATTTCTGCACCGGGTCATCAGCATACGCGAGAGTCTTGTGATCGATCCCTCCGATGGTGACGTTGATGTGTGTGTTTCGGTGCAAGTCAACCACCCGGGTTCGCAAACCGGGAAGATGTCTGTATCGCGGGACAGTGTCATACAGATTCGATACCTACCGACACTCGGCCCGGCTGCTGATAAGATGCTTGGTGACATCAGGAAACATGCACAGACGGTTCGATCACGTAACCAAAACTCGGCGAGAGCCGGCCGGTAAAGGTGACCTGGGTTCCATGCACCCAATTGGTACTAGGATATGCCTTGATGGTGTGCACAGAACCCGCTATGTGACGTCCTCTGAGGAGAGTGCCCAGTCGTTACTGAGGGATGCTGTGGTGGCATCCGCAAATCTTGCAGCTGTTTCGATTCCAGCTGTGTTAAGGACAATGCAGGATCTGGAAGTGGATGGTGGGGTCATTCCCAGGCATGGGATGGCTGGAGATGGATGTTTTGCTAACATTACGAACACCATGGATGTCAGTGTCGACCTTTCCAATGCGTCACACTATGATGTTAATGATGCCTCTCAGGGTTTTAGCATCTGGACCGAGGATGATCCTGGAAGTACTGACGACTGGTACTTTGTTCTCCCGAATGTGTACGGAAAACGAGATGGGAAGGGTCCAACGTACAACGGAATGGCTATACGTCTTAAACATGGTGTCATGATCAGCTGGGATGGCAGGCTCATCAGGCACTGCACTTCAATGATGAGGCGTGCTGAGGGAAAACATGTGTATGGAACATTCTTTGCTGCAAAGACTGCTATTGTTCGGTATGGGACGCGCAAGGCAGCTGCATCGTACCAATGTTCTGCAAAGTTGGAAGTTGGTGAACTTTCCAAGAGGGTGCTCACGTTGCGCGGGGAGCTTGATGTGGCTGTTGCATCCTTAGAGGAAGCGAAGAGGGCAGTCAGTGTTGCGGATAGGTCTGTTCGTGACCTGAACAAGCTTCTGACAGAGGCTGAACGTGCGTTGGCAATCGCAAGTGATGATGCGAAGGCGAACTTGTTGACATCTGGAGGCGGCACCTCAACGCATGATGTGGTGCATGCGGCTCAAGCCAAGGAATGTCCTTCGACGGGAGTGGTGGGTGTTGGTGGCGCTGTGGTTGACGTGGAGATGGACGTTGATGAAACATCCGTCAGTGTTGCGCCTGATGATGACGCGGAATCATGGGAGGACAACAGCCTCGCCAGTGACTGCTCGGATGAGGGTAGTGTCGACCTTGGAATTGAAGTAGAGCCATTCGATGACGGTGACATCACCAATCCGGTGGATTTGGTTGGTGCTGATGATGTCGCTGTTGAGACGTCGGTGGCTGATGAGGCAACTCCCTTGCAGGCGAAGCTTTCACAAACTGTTGCACCTGCAGCAGTTTGTGAAGAGCAGCCTCCTGTTCCACATGCTGCACGTTGTGATGAGCTGGCGGAAGACAGCAGCAGTACTGGTCTTCTCACCAGGAGTTGTGGTGAATTGGTCGTCAACCCGGCTTCGGGATGTGCTGATGAAGTGAAACATCCTCCTACGTCTGTCCATCTTCGTATCAGCAGGGTGGACTCCGTATACTACCATTCTGATTATGGAAGTTCCCCTAGCCACTTGATGGGCTTGGAAGAACATCAGATGGTGGAACAGACCCATGTGAGAGAACGCGACGGATTCCACGATGGCCGCAACGATCATGTGGTTTCACAAAAGCCACGTGATGTGACACAGGATTCTGGGAAAGTTGACGCGGGTCAAGGACAATACTCTCATGGCATGAGAAAGAATACACCCAGGAAAATGCCAGGTGGACCACCTCCTCATCGGAAATGGCATGATCGGTTGGTTTCGGAAACGGAGATACGGTGGCCTGTCAATCGAGACATAATCGTGACGCTTGACGATGAGGAGCGCCAGAGGAGCATGGACGTTGAGGATCACGGTAAAAAGCGCTCCAATGAGGACGCTGGTCAAGATCGTTCGCATGAAGACCGGATGTTGGCTAGTCCTCGCCGTCGTTTGCCAGACACAACGTCCGTGACAAATGCTGATGCTCCCCGGGGTGTTGGGTATTCGGAGGACACCACAAGACTATGTGATGTGCAGCCTGGATTTGGAGCGAGTGCTACGTGCAACATGATGTGGAGTTTACGAAACCCAAGTTGGATGCCAGAGGTGCTGGAGTATGATGTCAGACATGCGCATCCACTGGGAATGTGCAATGGAAAAGCGCCGAGTCTGCCTCAAGATAAAGTGCCCAAGCAGAACGTTATGAGCAAATTTGGTAACGGTGGGAGGGTTGCACGGGAGACCGAAGCAAGATTATGAGCATGTCCTTGGGTGGGTGAAGGGCTTCAGGATGGTCGTTGGAGGAAGGAAGGGAAAGAAGGAAGATCTGCTTTACCCATGGCAGGTGACGCTACAGGTGCTGAAAACCTGGAAACGGTTGGTGGTTCCTTGCGAGCACTTACAGCTATACTTTCAGGTGATGATGGGTCATGTTGTTGGTGCATACGAGACAGTGGTTGTTGGGTTTCATGCATTTTCGTGAAACCCAACATTACTACGTTGCAAGGGCATCAACGCGTCATGGAGAAGCGCTGCCATACTGGACAGATGATGACCGACGCCAGCTCATGGCGAGAGTGCCTTCAAACGCGGGTGCATCAATCGATGTACACTTGGAGTACGAGACTCTTCATGATGTGGGGAGTGGCTATGTTAATCACAGCACGGGCGATGTGGGAGTGTTGGAAACGCTCACGATGATACAGGCGGTCAGTTTTGATCACTTGACGTTACAACCTGCAATGCTGCTTTCTTGCAGTTATGCTTATGTCTTCGATGATCCGGATTTTGCTGAGCTATTGAGGACTTTGTTAAAAAAGTTCTTGAGACCTGAAGTGGAGTTGGAGGTTGTCAGAGCAAAGCAGCCTGGTGCCATGGGAGGGATACGAAAAGCGATACCTTATGTAATCCGTGCGAAGGTTCCACAACCGGAAACGACAGGGTTGGAGGGATATGAATCCGATGGTGGTGACAGTTCTGAAAGCCGTTGGACATCTGATTCATCTGTTTTTCACTAATGGGTGTAGAATTGTGTTACGCTATGCTGTGCCATGCATCCTCTTGTACATCCGTCTGTCCTTGATGGTCGCACTGTCATCCTCATCCTCAGTTGACTCCGCACCATCCTCATTCTTCTCCTGATACGCAAGGTCTACCTTATGTTCCCAGCGAGATGCCCATTCCTTACGACGCACTGCCATGAATATATAGGTGTCTTGGGACCGCCTATCTGAAACCGACACATCCGAGGGATGTCCCACAACATCCCTGACAACCACTGTTGGGCCAACGATAGCCTTGACATTGACAAGGTATAGCTTGGGTGAGATGTTGTCTGACAGGAGAGTCTTGGTGTAGTGTTGGAAGAGATCGGGAGGGGTATCATCTTCGGCATCAAAGCTTTCGTCGTCTGCATCACTGGTGAATGGTGGGATTGGATCGTATGATTCCACCACAGCGTACAGCCCGGGGGGGCATGGGACTGTCTCCTGTCCAGACTCCGGGAAACAGATAGATGCGTTTGCCTTGATGTTAAACAGATTGATGAAAGTGCAAATGCGGGCTGGAAGTGGATCGTCACACTCTGACCAGTCAAGGAGAACATGGTCATACCATGGAGCATCTTGGTAGGAAGGATGTGCTCTATAAATTTGACCCTCGTCAGTGATAAATTCGGTTTGACAGTGGATGACTGGTGGGAAGACATGGGGATGACAGTGGTTTGCTATCATCGATAGCACGTGATCTTCAGGGATTGGACGGACACTTGGAACTTGTGACTTTTTCTTCTTGTCCAATCTCCATTCACAAATTGGAACCTTATTGTCGTCCAATGTTATGGTGAACTCCTTACCAGTCCACGCTCTTGCCACTCCTGTTGCGGTTAATGTATTCTTCTTTCTGTCATCTGAAACAACCTGGCTTCCTTGATCAATGGACAAGTTCTCGACATAACGATTTGCTGCCTGGAATGTGAATGATTTGTGGCGCTTCTGAGTGTTCCTGACGGTGAACTTTGCTATCGGACGATGGGATGACTCGGCGTAGGCAGAATTCATCACCTCTGGGACACCGAAGTTAATGATGTCTTCGTGGATGTGAAGCACCAAATGCATCTTGATTGTGTTATTTGACATGCCTTTGAATCGTGGAGCCACAAACTTTACAAGGCGCATCAGATGTGCGGTGGCAAAAACTGATCGTTGTGCTGACACACGAGTTATCTGAGGTTGTTTCAACCAAGCAAGCCATTCCAGTAAGCTTGTGAGAAGGTCCTTCCAGTCTTCCATGAAGTTAGGGTTACCTAGGTGTTTGTCGGCAGCCTTCTGACATTTTGCTAAACGAGATCTGGCAAAGATCTCTGTATATCGCGACGTGTGCATGGATATGAGCATGATGAACAGGCAGCCAGCGTATTCGTTGCCAGGGATATTAGATGCAGTGGAGAAATCTCTGAACGATGTTCGAGGGACATTGCGATCACTCTGTCTGTCGAGTTGAAGGCCTATGTCATGACAGAGGGTAACATACTTCTGAACGGCAATGCTATTCTTCCCCGCTTGAGCAAAGAAGGATTCCACGACATACTTGAACCACCCTATCAAGACAAGGTGAAGAATCTCTCCTGGACAGGCGCCAAATATACCTCGTTTGTCATGTTGTCCAAACCGTACTGTGTCAAAAGCATTCGAGAGGTAGTGCTGAGACTTAAGTTTCAGACCCTCAAGGTTCCCACGGTGAACCAGATCATTGACAGCTGCTGGTGTTCGCCTTGTGAAGTAGCGGCCTTTGGACCAGCCAGATTTTTCTGTGGGACATTCACACACCCTACACAACTGTGAAACACCAGATGTACGCGACCTGTAGTGACCACACAGGGTGTCATGCCCTTCTGTGTCGCCGATGATGAAGGGAACGTAGGGATGCAAGACAGTTTGGAAACTCTTGCCATGATACTTGAGGTTCCATTTGAAACCATGTTCTTGCAAAGCAAGAAATCCTGATCGTTCCAGGATAAACTTGACCTGCATGTGGTACTCATTTAGTCTCAAGGCTGCATCGGAAACTTCTTGAGACCTTGGTAGAGGGGTCGCCCTATTTGGATTGCTGTTGGAACGGGAATGTGTTGTTGAACAATTGATATATCCCAGAACACGCATTGCAAATGGTTTCTTTCTGACGTCATGCTTCATGAGACCGTACTGAATTGTAATGGGTTCCATGGGTAAGCGACCCGAACCGCTTATGTCACATGTTGTCTTGTCTATTGCAAGGACGCATGGAAGGAGCATGTCGTTGGGATTTTGACAGAGCTTTCTGTGAGTGTAGTGATAGGAGCGACCAGTATTGATGTCTCCGATAACATTTCGAGAGGGGATGGCAAAGGGACTGTGATCAGGGTTGAAGTCACCATGGAAGATGTAATTCTCATCACGGTTCAACTGGGGACAGGAAAGTAGGTCAGTGAACACAGCTGAAGCGTTGAAGTAAACGATGCTTATTGTAACATTTGAATATGGAAGATACAGGTCTGCACGTATGGGCTCAAGGGCAACTCGACTGAGACGCGCACTGAGTTTCGAAACTAATGTCTTGCGTGATGTCAACTGTGCATCGCAAAAGTTGTGTCCTTGCTGGACTGACCTCGTAGCCCATCTCATCACCTCCTCATAAGCCTTCATTGGAGCACCAAGTCTGTTTAATGTCTGCAGGAGGTCAATTTGGACCTGTTCTTCACGAGAAAAAAGTGATAGTGACAAGCCCCCATCATTCATACTGGTGATGGCTCCTTCGTATGCGGCAAGCAAGGAGTCGTCAGCCTGGCCTGTAGAGTGACAGTCAGTGGTCCCATCCTGTTGAGAGGGGATGGTATCGTCTGCTAGGGTGGTGGTGAAGTGGACTTGTTCTGCTTGTGTTGTGGTGCTGGGCTGGATTTCAGATATGGTGCGATCATGATATTCACTTGGTGGAACATCCTCATCATTGTATGATTCAATTGGAAAATCATCATCGGTACGGGAAAGAATGGTGTGACAGAGTCAACTGGTTCCACAAATCTGTTTGTGATGGAGTGAGAGGTGGTGTGCCTGTTTGAGTCCGGGAGGCATTGTCCCTCAATTGCAGTTCTTGCTGGAACACTTGCACGAACAATGGTGTTGGTGCATTCAGGGACACCATCCCTGGGGTAGTCCTCAACGCATTGCTGATTGGTGGAAAGGTGTCGTGACATTTGACCAACCTGACCTCTCGACCACAGGAGGGACAGCGTTCCTTCAGTGTGGTGCAAGAGTGATTAGAGTGTTTTCGCTTCTTGCCATCAGCAGACAAATGTGTGTCAGTGTTCCTGCGGCCTGGTGGATTCATCGATGCTGATCTTGTGAGTAAGGCAATGGAGTGAGCGGTGAGATCGTTATGTAGGTAGTGTGCATTCTTTTTAAATAACGACTGTGGATTGTTATCATTGGAGTGTATTTTATACATAGTCGTAACATCTGTGGGGGCGGGAAATCACTGCCGGTGGGAGGGAAGAAAAGTGTAACGGAAACGCGATGTTAGTTTGTCATGTGTAGCACTTGTGACGCGCCAAACAAAAAAGATTCATTCAAATTCAAAATGATACAATTTTTTACAGCATGTACTGTAGACATGTGAAGTTTTGTAGGAAATGTACCATTGAAAACTACAAAATTGTACCATTTATGTCCAACTGTAAAAGCCCCAACCTTCTGATGAGGGATGAATCCTCCTCAGCCAATTGTAGTTTCAAATGATGTAGGAACAATTCTTTAGGAACTGCTGTTGCAGCAGACGAAGTGAGCAACAAAGCAGTGTACTCGTTGTTGTCTTGAATGAAAGAGCGAAGCGAACAAGAATTGTGTTTTTGTGTGGAGCAACTCGTGTTGTTTTGCCACACAACGGCAAGGAGTCCCAGGTTGCATGAAACTTTCAAGTCCCAGGTTGGTACAAGACTCACGTTGATCGCAGCGTAACAGTAGAACAAGAATTAGCATGATTTTCGGAGAACGTGTGAAAAAAATTACGCGCGCACATATAAATTGATTTTCATGCATGGATTAATTTTTATGTATCACTTAGAACCAATAATCACAAAATGAGGCGATGCAATTGTTCGATACCTCAATGAATATCTACGCCAGTACAAGAATGATTCAATTGTAGCATATAGAATTATGAGGAGAAGAATGCTTAACAGAACGGAAATGGAGTGGGAAGGTTATTGAAACACATAATTTGAGTCGTAACATGCGTTAAATTATTGGTTCTAAGCAGTTTTTAGGTGGTACTCGTAAGCGTCGACGATCAGAAGCTGCCACTACTGTGGACTTCACAGTCCGAACTCCGGAATACAACAGTACTCGAGTACTAGACCATAGCACTGCGAATCATGTGAGTTATGAGGTATACTCCGGACTCCGGAGTACGTAGCAGTGAAATCTGTTACTGTATTGGCCGTGGGAATGTAGCGTACCGTAGTACTTGGAGCTGTCTGTGAGTCGCCTGTTGTCAACAGTGGTGCAGGCTGTTGGACAGGTGAAGGATTTTTTAGCCATCATGCAAAAGATTTCTCGGGAATAGTCTTATGGCAGCCAACCTGTCATGAGACATGTGATGACGATACCATCTTGATTCATGATGTCTATGATACAGGACCATGATAGGAACTGAACACAGAATCAACAGGAGTTCAACTCCAGGTCCACAAGGCTCGAAGTACCTGGTACCTTGGCTACACTGTACGCCCTGGGAAATGGGGGCGTGGGACCGACGAATACGATTTACATTTATGCAGGAACGACGACAACGTACCTGGTACCATTTACATTAATGCAGGAATCTTGCACCACATCCCACATCCTAAGTCATGCAGTAGTACGAGTACCAGTAGACCTAGTAAGATCTTATAACCCACGGGTTTTGTCAGATGCTATCTGACAACCGTCGAAAGCTCCAATACGTCCGCTCCAGTAGAGGAATGCACAGTACACAGTACTGTATTCGAGCGGCACTGGAAGTAGTCCCAGCTCCCAGTGCCGGTACATGTACATCCTATGTATGTCCTTGTACAGTACCGGCATTATTTAGTGTAGAGTGTAGAGTGCGTTGCGTCAGCTCGCAATTATTTTGGCCAATCAAATATTTTCCTGAAACTAAAACGCAGTACATCAGTTTTACTTAGAATGAGTTTGCAAATCAAACACAAGTCAGCTATTTTAATTACATGAGCAAAGGCCAATACTTACAAGTGAGGAATCCTTAAGTAAGCAACTAATTTAACCAATCAAATGTTTTTCTGAAACCGAAAGGCAGTACATTGATTTTACTTACAGTTGCAACTGCAAATACTTAAAGATGGGGCTCCTTAAGTTACCAATTGATTTGGCCAATCAAATAATTTTCTGAAACTCAAAGGAGTTAAATCAAACCAAATCTACTGCCCTTTACTTAGATGCGTGAAATTTTATTTAGATTGACATTGGAAAATACTTAGTGACTGGAATACTTAAGTATGCCCCCTACTTAGATAAGTGAAATTTTATTTAGATTGACATTGGAAATTACTTAGTGACTGGAATACTTAAGCATTCAATCGATTTGGCCAATCAAATAATTTGCACTCAAGCACCATTCATCATGATGCATTTGACTCGGACCCGCATCATGCAGTACTATGATTATAGCACAACACTTTACTCATTGCAAATGACAACAAACAAAACAGCACTTTGTTCCTCATTGAAAAGAAGCAAAGGCATCACTTTGTCCCTGAACTATGTCCGGTTGCTTCTTGTAAGGTGATTTGTATGCGGTAGCAACAATCAGGCTTGGAGGATGTTGTGTCTGATTGGTGCGTGAAGCAACTTTCCTGCAAAAAGTCAATTCTCAATAATATTCTTGTCAAGGTGCGAGGATGATTTGCACGCATGACATTCACTTGCCTTTGCATTCATGTACGTTCTCGTCTAATCTATCTTTTATCCAGGAGCATGGTGACCGGAGAGATAAGATATCAGTGAAGGGCATCAAAAATCCAAATTTTTATTTCAAACTGCTCGCGGGAGCGCCCAGTCAATAATGTGCCATACTTTCCCAAGAGTTCTTTATTGGATTTGTAACCAGATTCTGGTGCTCAATGGATAAATGAAGACTGGATTCAATCAAATCTTGTCCAAACATTCAAGAAGGCCGGAGACAACCATCATTATGTATAGCAACGATATAACTTGAATCAGTATTTAATACAACTCTTGCCCTGAAAATTAAATGCAAATCTTGCCCTGAAAATCACTCTTGCCCGGATCGTCGATACTTTCGTATGAGGTTGTACACTGTAGTCATCACCAAATCCCCCCTAATCTTCTCTCGACGGTCATTCTTTTTTTGTAAGCTTTCCTACGGCCAGTGGCCAGGCACCAGCAAACAAATTGTCAGTTATCTCGGGTTGTGAATCGAGCACATCAGCAGTCCTTCCATTGTTCTCATCAGCATCACTTCCGTGGACATGCTGAATTATGAATTTGCAAACTACCTTCATGTTAGACAACCGGCATCGGTCTGCATGTGTTCTCATGTCCTCATTGTCCAACAGTCGATATGGCCTTATCCTCAGGAGTTCATTGCCATGCAAGAATAGATCCCAGCACGGCTTTACTGTCAATGTCTGCGGGAATGCAAAGTCTGGGGGCACCTTGAAGAATTTACCACGATCGGGATGATACCAAGTGAGCCACTTCACAACTCTCCGAGTTGGAGCTTCAGAGGCATTTGACCGTTCCTCCGATCCCTTTCCTGCCTCTCTGAGTTGCTTTAAAAGCTGCTCTTGCATTGTCGTTAGCATAGACTGAACATTGGCAAATGTCATGGGTAATGCACCGTTGACTTCAAATTGCTGCAGCAACTGCGCGCACATTTTCTCGGGTACTTCAGCAATATCACCACGGATTTCTTGTACTTGTTGAATCAATGTCTCCTTTATCTGCTCTGTTGCAACAACTTGAACAATATGCGGTGGTACACCTGTTGCCGTCATTCCTGTTGCTTTACAGTGTCCGTTCCCGAGTAATACTTTCATTTGCAAGTTTGGCAGGTGTCCGGATGTCCACAACCTAGATGAGCGTAAGCGATCATGCTGACCAAGTGTCTGATCAAGGTAGTCATAATGATATGCCAGTGTGGCTAGAAGACATGGCAGGCATCCCTGAAATTGCTCGGGATAGGCACCAACGTCTATTACAGAATTCAAGATGACCGAAATCTCAGCAACATCATCCAGGCTGAAATGCGGTGGAAGGGTGGCAAATGATGCTGATTGAAAGTCAAGCCCTGACATTACCGAGCCACAAATTGGTCATTTCCATTGTTAACAGCTGTAATATACCGATCACGGACTCCACCCAGTGACCAATCTGCACGTTGACAAATTGCATCGCGATCTGGGCCTCCGGGAAATGATGCACAATACGTTGCTCCAGCCTTGCGCCCAGAGTGCTTTCCAAGCTTGTTTCCGCTCACCTGAAGGTATTCTTGTGCCCTCTCAGATCGCACAGTATCAAAAAATACTTCTCCAAATCGGTCATATGCATCTCGAGTGAAAACACTGCTGTACCTTGTTCGGCTGCCATCACTAAACACATGTCTCGCAAGTGATAAAACTGGACAAATAACAGGATTGAAAGGATTTGCTGCAATATGCTTTCCTTCAACCCGTTCTCCTGCTTGGTCAGTTTTGCTTCGTGGCGGAAGGACCACAATCATGTCATTATCCATGTGAATGAAATCGTACTTCATGTTTGCTACTGTGATCGCCCTTGCAATGAGATTCCATGTAAGGACAAAGAAAAGGTGTGCATAATTTGTCGCAGTTCCAAAATCCTCGAAAAAAAGTTTTGCAAGAAATACAAAGGCAGTGAATGAGTAACCAACTTTCCCTTCATGCTGGTCCATTGTTCCATCTGCCTTGAGGTTAGCAATCTTTCTCTTGTGCCCCTTATTGAACCGTGCAAGAAAAGTATCGAGGTCAGCAGACACCCTGACCACTGGCTCTTGTGTGCTGTACCACCATTTCAGTGCCGACACATTTTTTCTGAGTGTTGACGCAGTTCTGACTGAACCATCATCCTTCTGTTGGGACTGCATGCCCATGAATTCCTTGATAAACTCATCTGGGAGTGGTGGATCATCAAATATACCCTCACCCCAGTTCTCGTTTTGTTGTGCAAAATCTTTCATCCGTTTGATTATCCCTTGGTACGATTTGATTGTTTCGGGATGCCTGTCGTTGTTTGCTGTTGCCTCTGCTGCTTCTCTGTTTACATTCATGGTGATTCTGAATCAAAGGTTCCCCTACTCAGCTTGCAAAGGAGATGTGTGACTTAATTATTGTGATTTCGATGTTTGAGCAATACGATACTAAGTTAGTCTGCCAGGTGTCAGGGTTGTCATAAAAAAATCTGACAGACCGGGAGAGGTCAAAGATCCCAATGCATTGTCTAGTACAACATCTACAGAGTTGCTACATGAAGGAGGATCAACGTGATCCCAAGGTTTTATCAGAATTCATCTGACAACCATCTGACAGTGCACTGGAAAACCGTACGTGCCATCTGACAAACCCTGGGGATCTAAAGATCTACTCCAGGCTCCAGAGCTCCAGAGTTCTCGGAGTAGGCAAGTGCTCCCGTATCCCGTAGGGGGGTGTCGTCCAAACTCCGAATTCCCTGTCAATACGGTACTAGTAGAACCGCTTGTACGTACCAGTCCGTCATTTCATGATATTACAGTACCAACGGATTAAGTTGAGTGGAAAATGCTGTTGATAGATGTGACTACTTCCGGTAGTCCTCCAATACGGCGAAGCTCACAAACGTGCTATCCGCCACTCTGACCTTACTGTCTATTTCAAGTAGGAAATGACTAGTGGTTGCTAGCTCCGCGTTGATGTTACCGACGCACAGCGTCAATTGGTGGCTTCGCTGCTTCTAGTAGAGATCTCGACGCTAACCGCCAAGATTGTTCCAATAGTAAGCGTGGCTCTCCAATGTGCATAGAATGAAACCCTAGTAGGACTATATTTCAAACGATTTAACATGTCTTAGCTGAAAAGTTGCGTTTTCCCGGCGCAGCGGCTTGGCGGGTAACAATGCCGCCGCCAGAAGGAATACTTCCCGGTTGGCATTTGACATTTTGTTGCCATGCCCACCGCCCGGTTACGGTTTTGATTGTGATTGTACTGGTTGTTCTTCTCGCCGTTTCTTCCAAAACACAGCAAACTCGGTATCAGTTTCGGCTAGCATGGAGAGGATGTCGGGAAGATCCTTTCTGAGTGTTAAACTCATGGATATGGCAGTGGACGTTGTGACGTTCAAGACCACATGGAACCAACCGACAGGGACGAACACCACTTCGCCTGGATGTTGGACAATAATAAAGGTATTCTCAGACAGAGGATCGCACTGTTCAAACCACTGAAGTGCGGACAAATCAAAAAATTCATCATCGTGACCATCGTCATCTTCGCCCTCGCCAGAATCGAAATGCCGGTCGGTCGTATTGTTGTTCAGTAGTAACCTACTTTCCGGTACTGTTGGTGGAAGACAGCACCATAACTTGCATCCAGAGAGCAGGGCATTCCAAGCAACTGTCATGGGATGATTATGGATAGGTGTACCACTGCGAGCAGCCCCCACGAGCAGCCAAGCTGGAGGCAGTGGTCGGAACCTCGAACCGTTGCAGCACGCCATTTCATCGTGAGAGAAACAGGGCGGTATCGTAAACTCGTCCTGCACGGAATCGCCATTGCAAAATGTTGAATCGGGTGAAAGAAAATCTGGATCAAAGACGTAGAGTGGTGCACTGTCGGCGTCCGCATTGTTGGCACAGTATCGTTTGTACTCTGACAGAGATACTTTCGCACTACAAATTGACATCCTGGCAAAGGAAGGTCCGCCATCCAACGAGACAAGCGGGGAGTATCTAGAAGCCAGATCATCGAGGTTCCAGGAACATCCGGGGGAGGAAAACGCTTTCCAATCGTCGCAACATCCAGTCAGTACTACAGGAACATTCGGAAGCGTGTCGCCGTCCAAGTCCTTGTCAAACGCTGAGGACGGGAACCGCGATGTGTTATCATGGAATACTTTACCAGATCCTAGAGTGACCGACGTGTCGGTGAAACTTCCAAGAGAACTCATCTGTTCATGAGCATCCGCCCCTGTCCAATCTGACGGGTTTCTGGTTGGGCACAAATTGTGCTTGGCCCGATTGATGGAGTATTCAATTGTGTTTCCATAACAGCGCTTATCTTTACCACTTTCAAACATGCCAACTTTTCCAAAGTGCTCCCATAGAGCATCACTCAAAACGAGACAACTACGAGATCAATGTCAGTCTGTCTTGTTAGTATCATCTTGAAAATTGAAAACATAACATGGACTCGCATAATACGCATTTCCACCAGAAAACCGTCTGAATTTACAATTTACAGTACCACCGGTGCCAGGTACTCCAGATACTTGTACTGATTACTGCTGTAGACGTTCTATTCTCTACAGTAGCCTGTACCCTGTACGCTGTATTGGTTTAATTGGTTTTCTAGTGGAGTAGTAGAGTAGTAGAGAATGATGCCACAAGCCACAACAGCCTTCACCTCCGTCTGCAAACTGGAGTGACTCATGCATTGGAGGATCGCACTGTGTCAGCCAACTGCTTGGAACCTCCCTTTATTGGCGACGCTGACGGTGTTCCCTCGGACCTTGTCAATGCGAGTCGGTCGTCCCAACGCGCACCGATCACATGCGCCCGCGACTGCATCCAGAAACTAGGATACGAGAAGCGACCTTCACGACGCTTACGGCTGAGCAAATCCATTCTACTTCGAGTAACGCAGATTGGACCTTGTCGTCGCCAACGACTAGTAAAGCCGACAGAAATATGCGAAGCAGCAACTGCACCGTGGTAGCAACGAAAATGCTATGCTGCCCATAGACTTCGGAATCATACCATGGAAGATAACTGGTGTTGCGAGGTATTTCGAATCGCGATCCCATTTCGGGTCAATTCGCCTCCATCTTCAGTCACCAAGAGGTGATCGCCGTCCTCCTGTTTGACTTCTGACGTGTGTGCTGTCTCATTGCACTCCGTACTATTACTTGTACAGTATCCTGTATCCTGTATCCTGTATGTATAAGATCTCTCGTATGACGTGTATGCATATCATATGACATAGTCATAGACCTTCTGAGCCCTGATCATATGATACTACGAATAGGAGTACATGAGTTCTCTCTTATGACGAAGCACGAGCCAAACCGTGTGGTTCTAAGTTCCAAGGTACTCCGAGTAGCCAACCAAGGAACTTTCCATGGTTGTGTTTGGGCGATATTGACGGTTATGCCCTAAATGTTTCTAAATTACATAGTAACTAAAATTTTACACATGTATTCATCGTCATACATATTTATTTGTCGGTTGAGATCCAACTGATGGATCGGAGATAACATCCCTATACCAGAAACCACAACCACATTTTCGAATCCTCCTCTCTTGCACACCTCGCGAACTCGGACGACTGAAGAGGTTCAAGGAGAAGCGCTTGCAACAGCAAAGATATTAGTTTGAAGACTTGATATCCACAGATCATACACCTCCTTTCCTTGTTTCCTTACAGGTTGAAGGAGCAGAAGGAAATTGTGCGCCAGCACTCCAACAACAGTGGACTACTTCAGAAAATTAACACCTCGACATGAATTACAACACTCTGTATCCGGTCGTGCATGACCTGACTGAGGCGGATTCGTATGGATGCTGTAGCATGACATATGCCCCTCCAGGTTGTTTTTCTCTGAAGGATCTTGTCAATCCCAGTTTCTCTGCCATGCCCTTCAACGCCGACGAGGAGGAAGCATATCAGACACCGAGGCGGAGCACCCCCTTTCGAGCTCGGCAACGCTCTGAATACCCCGCACATACCACCCCTCTGCATCAGTTGCGTTCACTGGTCGACGACGATCGCAACGACGACGCATCCGTTATCGAAGAACCAAAGGTGCTCTTCGAGCAGGTGTATGTTTTGACGCGACAGGTACGTACCAGCGGTGGGAAGGCCCTTTCGACAATGTTTATACTGGAGTACATAACTAACACTATTGCTGAAGGTCAACAAGGGGAGGTTATCGAACGTGTGGGAGTGCATTCACAAAACGTCGGGATTACGCTTTGCTGCAAAGATTATTAACAAGCGAAATTTGTCCCCAAAAGATGAGGACTTGGTCTACCAGGAAGTGTCGATGCTCAGCCAAATCCGCGATGGTCCTTCTAGCATTTCGGGGCTGGTTGAGTTTTTCGACGAAGATACACGATTTTACATTGTCTTAGATTTTGCTGAGGGTGGTGATCTTCTGACGACGCTCGTGCAGAAGCAAAAGTTGAATGAGATGGAAGGGAAGTTGTTGGCTAAGTCCCTTTTGGACGGTCTGGTCCATCTTCACGAAAGAAAGATCTGCCATCGAAATCTTAAACCTGAGAATCTTGTTCTGAAGGATGCGCAAGACATGTCAACAGTTGTTATCATAGATTTTGGAATGGCGGCGCGAGTGTTGCAGGATGCTGATGGGGACCCTTTGAATCTCACGGAACGCTGCGGCACAGCAATGTTTATGGCTCCCGAAGTTATTGCTCAAATTCCATATGATACGCAGGCAGACATGTGGAGCTTTGGTGTTCTAATGTTCTACGTGCTGACGGGAGTGCATCCCTATGAAGATACCGAAAGGCATGCATTGTACCTGAAAATATGCAAGAACGAATACAGCTTTCATCCCATGGAGTGGCAGGGCGTTTCTAAGAATGCAAAGCGGTTTGTCGCCAATCTTCTGCATACCGATCCTGAAGTACGGATGACTGCTGAAGAGTGTCTGGCGCATTCATGGCTTGCTGAGTTTTTGCCACCGCCACCTCCACCACCTGAATTACTCCCGTCACCGTCAAAGACCGAACCACAGGTCAATAAACCAGCGAGGTCTTCCAAGCTGAAAGGGGTTTGGCGGGTAATGACGAAGAGGAAGGGCTCAGTAGACGAGTCGGAAAACATGGATGACTGGAAGTCTACATCGTCAAAAACTACGTCGCTACTTTCTTCCAACGTGACCGGAAGTTCGGATCGACGCAGCAGTTCAAAATGAGGCTGTCTCCTGCACTTGTTGTTTGTTTTGATGATAGTGATAGATATATAGAATAAGGACGTATGCAGAGCATGCCCCGTACTTCACCGGAATACACACACTAATTCACGCAATTTTTTTAAGCAGTATGAGTAGTATGTCTTGCCCCCACAGATGGGACAGTGCGCTCAGGGAGCGGTATTGTCGTCGATGATGAGGCAAATTTCCGTGTCTCGATTACAACAGGACGTACAACAGTCACAAGGGTTTGGTGAGCTTCCCTCAGGAAAGCAGTCGCTTTGCAAAACCATCAAGGGCTTGGGAACGTACTGGCACAAACCCGAGGGAACAGAGCCAACGAACAGGTTGCTGTGGAACCAAGCCAATTCCATCTGGGTGAGATTTACAATTTCCAAGGGGATTGTACCCGTAAACTCATTTCGAGAGAGTCGAAGCTCCGCCATATTTGTCAGTAACCCGATCTCAGTTGCAATGGTTCCATTCAAATAATTCTGGAAAAGATCAAGACGGGAGAGGGAAGTCCATTGGTAGAACTCCGTCGGAATAGTTCCAGTCAGCTTATTCCAATTCAATTCGAGGTCCACCATGCTTGGTGCTTTCCCGAGTTCTGTTGGGATCGTGCCCGTGAACTGATTGGAATACATCCAAAGCTCTTGCATTAAAATCAGCTCGCCAAGTTCAGATGGAATTGTTCCAGTGTACCGATTTTCCTGATGACGGGTGAACGAAAGGTACTCCAAACGACCGATTTCGGTGGGGAACGTTCCGGTGAGCATATTATCAAATGTATGAAAACCTTTCAGGTTAGTCAAACGACCGATTTCCGTGCTCAAAGTTCCGGTAAACAGATTTTGGCCGATGTTCCAATTCTGAAGACCGGTGGCTTGGAAGTACTCCGAAGGGATGGTGCCAGTGAGGTAATTTCCGTGAACTTCAAGATTGAGCAACTGTCGAGCACTGTCGGGCAATGCAAAGGTAATCGGAAGTGTTCCAGTAAACTCATTGAACGCAAGGGACAGTGACTGGACCAAGGGGAAGGCAGCGAGTTCCGTAGGGATGGTTCCGGTAATGTTTTGGCCCACTGAGTCGATAACAAAGCAGCAATGTGTAAGCGAACAATGTTTTTCCAGTTAAGGAGATCGTACAATTCGACATGCAAGGCACTTACTAAGCTCGATGGCGATAAGGACCTTGAGATCGTTGCAAAGAACTCCGGCCCATGTGCACTCGTCCACTCCACTCATCCAACGGGAGGAGAGCTTTGGTTCGTATGTCACCTCTTCATTATCCAGGGCGGTATACTGTTGGAAATCGCACTCGGTGATAGTGCTGTCGGAAGGATCAGGGTTGCAAGAGCGCCACGAAAGGGCTCCGTTTTGCGTTGTGGTGTAAAAAAAGACTGCTAACAGGTAACGCTGGGTCAGCGTCTCATCGTCAACGCCCAAATTTCGAGGGTCTTCTTCGATGATCCACTGGGCTGCAGCACCTTGGGGGGAATCACTTGTGAAATTCCATTCATTGTATCCAAGGACTTGGGCAAACTGTTGGTAATATTTCGCATCCATGGTGGACGTAGGAGCTAACGATGGAGCGTCTGACGCCCCATACCCAGGTTGTTTTTTGAATACAACCACTCCGAGGATGACCGTGACGATGACAATGACAAAGAGAAGAATGCCCGAGATGATGTAAAGACGAAAACGACGATTCTTCATCAAAGGTGGCTTGGAATCAGGGTCATACTCGATTGCTGCTGGAAGAAAGCGTTCGTTTTCACCATCTTCAATGGCTACTGCGACTGCAAGGTTGTCGTCATTTGAGCCACCCCGAGTAGTTCCATACGTCACGTCCGGTGCAACGCCGATTCCGCGAGATTCAGTCGTTAGAGCTGCCGCGACAGCAGCCGCATTTCTGGCCATGGGACCACGCGAAGGCTGCTCCTCGTCTAGCGGGCTCTTGTGGGGGTCGTCATAAGGATCCTTGATGTCGTTGGAGGTGACAGCAGGTGTTCGGTCCACAACAAAAACGTCGCGGGAATGTTCAGGGATCGAGACACCACTCGATTCGGCAACCTTGGCATCGGCTTCATATCGGTTTCCGTTTCCCACGTCTCCAGCTCCCACGGAAGTAATGGAGTGATACGGTTGTTCAGGATCTTCAGCACTGATCACCGAAGTCGGTTCTTGTTCTCCTGCAGTCACCACTTCGGCACGCGGCGGCATGCGGCTCTTCGCGGAATCCCCGCCTGTTCGCTGTGCTTCGTGACGAGCGCGAGGATCCTTGGACAAGGCCACTGCATCTGAAGTGTCCTGCGCGCCAGCCACATGATGAGCTCCCGGAACACTTGGCTCGGCACGGCGTGTGCGACGATCCTTGGCTGCCAAATCCTGCGAGGCCGTCAAGTTTGAGACCAAAGCCTGAGTATCACCACTGGATGGAACGCGGTGGAGTCGAGGATCCCTGGATGAGGCCGACGAGTCTTGTGAGATAAGGCTTGTCGTGGAATAGCTTCCCGGATGTTCGGGTGTGACGTACACTCTGGCTGCGTCGACGCCATGGGTGCTAGCAGCTCCTGGAGACAGAGGTGGTTCCTGGTCGTCAGCACTAGTGGTATCAAGTATGCCTGTCGCTGCGGTTGTCGACAATAGTTCGGTATCACGAGCACGCGGAACCGCGGGGAGTGCGGCGCCTTCGGACCCATCGGGGGAGGCAAGGCGACGCGTCGTTTGTGATGAATTACCTCCTACAGAAGTAGCTCCCGGAACCGAAGCCGCCTGTGCGGAACTGCGACGACTCTTCCCGGATTGTGGCACCACAATTTCGGAGGACGACCGAGGCTGGTCGCTGTCCCTACCTGGTTCCTCCGCTGCGGAGTGGACAGCACCTGGCGCAGTCGCCGGCGCAGTCGTACGACGGCCCTTGGCAGCTGTTTGCGACGACACTGGGGAATCGGCGTTAGGACTGGACGTTACAGCTGGTCTGGTTGTCATAAGGGGTTCCGGCTCGATGGCACTGATGCTGTGTATTCCATCCGCGTCCGCACCGGCGTTACTACTGTCTGACACTGCTGAGTTGGATACAGAATTCATACTAACAGCGCCAGGTTGAGTCGCTGGAGCGACAGTTCGCTGTTTGCCAGGGCGCGACGGGATTCGTGGCACGTCAGTGCCAGGTTCTGGAACCGCTGATGGTGATGAATTTATTGATGATGGCGTTGTTGATGGTGGTGGTGTTGTTGGTTGTGCTGCAGCCACTTCTGGTTCCTCATTGGCTGGGACCGAAACAGCTCCTGGAACTGTTGCCCTTGAAGTGAAGCGTCCACCTCCTTTTCCTCCTTTCCCTGTTCATGAATAACCAATTTTAAAGGGGATTTTGAACTAGGATGAGACGAAAAGATTGAAACAACAAAGTTATCGCTCCGTGGAATGCTTCCATGTTTCTACGATCAACGCAACGGCCAGCACATGGTGATGTACGAAGGAGGAAATAGAGCAACAAACACCACCACCAATATGCAACTGTAAGCACCTACCGGATGACGACATGAGAATAACGTGAAGGAGCTAGGCAAGAGTTTATCGCTGTTAATGTGCAGCTTGCAGATCGTTCGTTTACAACTCGGTTCCAACTTGACCTTTCGCCTGATCGAGCAAAGAGAGCAAATCAGAAAGTGGGTTCATATGTGCACTGCGCTCCAAAAATTGTACTCCGGGCTCCGGGTGTCCGGGGGGGGGATGCAAGTATTCATACCGCAAGTATGCATACCTGGTTCACTATGTATACGTGTGGACTGAGGAGGAAAACTGTCCAGGTTGACCCACGCAATTTCCATGTATAAACAACACATGTATATATAAATACACATGTACTCCCATTTCTTTCTCAGCTTACATGTGTATTATGACGAGCTCAGAGTTCCATATGATACTATGTACGACTGCGAGGTACAACCTGGTACTGTAGGCATACAGTAGTCCGCGGCTAGTACATTACTGCCAGTTCTGCACCGAGACACCGCTACGCCCTACGCCCTATCATACTCGCCAGTATGCCCTACGGTACCCAGTAGTTGCAGTAGTAGTAACTGTTAATGCAGCAGTCGTCTCATCGAAAAATTGAAAACCAGATTTTTCCCTTCGTTGCCGAATGATTTTCATACAAAAATCGAAGCAAGATGTGTACGACTGGTATACTCGCTGGGTCGCATGTTGCATGTATGAATAGACCACACAATACCCCTCTCCAATTATGGAAGTAGCCAAAAACAAGTACTGTAGAACTGCGTAACCGTCTCAGTACTTCCGTAGATTTGGGATTTGGGAAGACTCTCGACGTCTGTATGATATTCATATGACATACAGTAGAAGGTCGAAGGTCGCACGTACATCATACGCGTTCGACGCCATTCCGTCATTTCAGAATGATCAAGTACCAACACTACAGTACCTGGTGGTGCGTACTCCCTCAACTGGCACCCAAGTAAGGCAGCCATTGGGTCGTGGAACACAAAGGGCGCAAGGCATGTCTCGACAAAATGGATTTCAGCGGACCGGTGAAAAACACGTTCATGTGTCACACATACAAAACAATGTAGTCCAAGAAGCACGACTGCTTCCAGAAGCAGGATTTGGGGAAAAAAATACTGGTTCTACCTCCTGGTACTACAGTCCTACTTACTACCTGTGCGGTGATCTAAAATGCAGTATACGACACACTATACACTACACACCGAGTAACACACTCGCAGTACCAATATATTTGAGCTCTGTGGCAGACAGGACAAGCAATACTACCATGTGTAGGCGGGCCTTTGGCCGTCGCCCGTCGCTCATGACACGAAAATTCTCTAAAAACAGAAGATGGTGAAATTGCTGTTCCCATCTGTTATGTTTGCAACAACATTAAGGAAACAGGTGTTGCCATAGTAGTTAACAGGAACAAAAGCAATTTCCCATATTGCGATGGTGTTCCTGGCTGCAAGGCATGGCAAGATGAATGTTTCCTTGCCAACATTCCCATGACATGAACAGAAAGTGGAAGGTAGTGGACTTGAATTATGTAATCATGAATTTGTTTGACAAGAATGACATGTTTCTTGGGAATATCAATAATACTTTCAAGAGAAATGTCTTCCCAGTTAGTTTGGATGGTATCAATATGATGGTGTTGCAAAGCCACTGCTGGTTGCAACACAGCAGTCTGGTTGGACTTGGATCAAAACAATAAGAAGACACAGCAAATTCCTGGCTGTAGAGGATTTGCCGATTCTTTGTTCAAATTGTGGCTGCAGAGGTCATAACCAAAGACGCTGCTGCACTGCCGGAGTACAGCAAAGAAGATAGTACTAGTGAAACAAGCAAAATGTGCAGCCAGTACAAGATATGGAGTACTAGTTACTTCACGTCATCTACATCATGAGTGTCATTGTCTTCTCCAGTTTTCTTGACATGGCATTCCACATCAACAATGCCACCATTTTCATCAAAGTGTGCAGGAATTCTACTTCTTGTCAAAGTACCTTCTTGAGATGACAATTGACTGACTGAAAAAACTCTGTTCTAAGTGGTGTCTCCAGTATAGCCATATTGAATCAGGTTGTTGTCAGTGTTTTGAAAGACCAAAATCAGGTCAGCGGCCTTGCCACAGTTGTCCAAAGATTTGTCATCATTTTCGTTGTTGGATACCTCTTCAGTATCATCAGCATCACCGGCATCCTAATGAAGTTGCTTGTTCCTCATTAACTTTCCTTCACAGTCAAGTCTTCTTCACAATCATTGGGTGATCCATTAGTGTTGATTTTTTAATCACCGTTGCTTGTTATCCTGCAAATAATGAACCATCTCAACTGTGTATGAGGAGGCAGTCTGTGCTGGAGCTCTTTCCAATCATGAGGACGTCTTGAATGAAGCGCCATTAATGAGACAGACCTCACCTGCAAATACTTATGACCACAGTCCAGCATAGACGGTTTATCAATGAAACATCCTGAATGATTCAACTCAGATGTGAACACATTGGAAATGAAACGGTGACAAAAAATGGACAGCAATGTTACGTATCATGGCCATTTTGTTGTCTACTGGATGGGACAACTAACATGAAAATTGGAAGGTATACAAAGAGCATCATTGCACTCCCAGTACTACTTTGAAAAATCTTTTAAGAGGGCTTAACTGTAATTTCCCCATTTTTAAAGAAGCCTGTACTATACCAGATTCAGTTTGATCACCACTCCATAGTTTGATGGACGTTGTTCATCCAAGCTCCCCCAATTCTGCAAAAGCATATCATCCCAATGCCCGTGAGCGTGGTGCATAGTTTTGGACTTAAAGTGACGGGATGCTGCATGTAACTGCTGGTCTGAAGAAGGAAGGGAGCAAGGAATATGAAAAAGGAGCTCAAAGAGGATTTTCTTATCAACATTGCTGCGCCTAGTAGGGTTCTGCTTCAACGGAGGTGAAGGGTCCAGACTAACGAAGAGTCGGTCGCCATCTCAATCTTGTTTGTCAGGTGAGGAATTCTCATAGTTTTTCCTCCAAGTGTGTTTCCAAACATTGGAGAAGACAACAACGCGAATGATGATGACAACCTCAAGTATCCGTCCTCAGCAGATCCTTGCTTCTCCGCCTCTAAAGCTTCCATTGAGAGGCGAATCTGTTCCACCAAATGTCTTGCACAGTGGTTCTGTAAATTGCTACATTCCTGATGACAAAACCATGGCCCTAAATGTGGCAATCACAATGAGAAAGAATTTGAAGCTATCAACCTCATGATTTCATCTACAAGGGGAGTGACCAAGATTCTATGATCATGTCAAGCATCATAAGGAGACTCTGGTGCGTCTTTGTTACTACTTGTTGCCCTGTCATGATGTTTGGTGGTGTGCATTTCATCATAGTGGCATTGGTGGTTCAGTCGACCATGCAACTCTCAAGTGGTCACAAGCACGACACTAACCATAACCAATTCCGCAACAAGATGTCTGAAGGAAGAAACTCTTACCTGGGACGAGCAATAAACTTTGCAAACTTGTCATGTCTACTATCGTAGCAACTGTTTGAGAATGGACTCACAGATTCTATTCCGGAGGAGCTATACAGCATGCTTCATCTGATTCCATTGGAAATGTTGGGCATTGACTTAACAGGCACAATCAATACCTCGGCCAGTTGGTTCGATTGACAGACTGGCGTGTTGCCAAGCATGCATTGACAAGCTTCATCCCATCACAGCAGGAGCTGCCCTACTAACCAAGTTGAGCATTGATTGGTTTCACATGAACCAGCTAGAAGGTAATATTCCTCAAGCAATATGCATGATTGTGGGTGAGGAATACTTAGAGTATCTGAAGCATGCGGATTTCCTCCCACAAGGAAATCCACCAGCAAATCCGTGTGACTGTTGCACCGGAAGCTGGTGGTGTGATCGATGGACATAGATTTGTCGCTATCTATAATTAGGATTTGGGATCAATGATGGAACTTCTTGTTCACTCCATTTTGTCTAGTATAGTACTATCGTTGCATTGAAAACCCATTCTATTGTCTTATTGAATGGCTTGCACATTACAGTAGCTAGTCACAACAGTCTCAAACACGCAAGGTTTCTTCAATACCATCATAAAAGACTAGTTGATGCGGCAACACATTATCAAAATGTCATAGGATTTGTCTCATTTGATAATGCTTGATCAAGTCATTCGGGTTCACCGTCTTACGGAGGCGGGGATTGTATGCAACGACAACGCCGAAGGCACTGGCAGTCAGCGTTGCAACATGATATTCCAATAGGGCACGAACAAGCTCTGCGCCCAGAATGTGAGTTACAGGTTGCACATGACCTCCATATTTGGCTTCATCTGAATGTGTTGTCTGGAACCAGCACCAAAAAATCAGGTGTCGCTTGTCGGAGATACGCATCCAGATCTGAGTGAAGGAGACATCCTCGACTGTGGGCTGCCACTGCAGTCAAATCCATATCAAAGACACACACACAGATATTCTGGGAACGGAACAAAGCAATGCAGTTGAGAATGGCTGCTGAATCTAATGTCTCCATTCTTGTTTACGGATCGGATTGGCGGTCCTTTTTGGGCGATGAGGTCAGTACGGTGTGATCGGGTACTCGTACCACATTTAGAAGTACGATACTACTTGTTCCAGGTACTCTACAGTATGATGTACTATGAATACACGTACTACCGGTACTTGTAGTACTCCGGGTACAAGGCAAACATTCCCGGGGTCCACGAACGTATCCATAATCATGGATGTATTTCATCCTACTGCACGTACCGGTAGTACAGAAAACAGAGTACCCGGTACGGTGGCTCTACCGTCGCATACAGGTTCCCAAGGATTCCCAACGTATAACGTATCGGCGAGCCTCCAAGGAGCAAGAGTGTATATTCATATCGTATGTAGAATATTTAGCAATCTTCACGTCGGTTGGGACGGCAGTTTACCGGACCTTTCCATTCCGTTTTGTAACAGAGCGCACAGTCCAACGTCCAACCAGACGGCACAGCGGCAACGAGGACTTGTCAGTACTCCACTACTACTAGGTGCTACTAGTACTTGTAACAAGGAGTACGGCAGCCATAGCGCAAGTACAGTTTGTACATAGCTTGTAGCAACGGCTTCATATTCGAACACTTCCAAGAATTGTACTGGAGTATGAAACATGTATTCATGTACAGTATGTGTACTCTACCTGGTACTACGTACTAGCTCGTACTCTAGTACTTGTATTAGCCAGTACTAGTAGTTGTTGCAGTCGTACCAGGTACGTAGAGTCGAATGATAGCCCTTACATGACGTACGTTTTCCAAGTACAGTAGCACTTTACAAGGGATCTGGTACAAGTACCCTTGAGTTCCAAGTACTTGTACAAAGTACGAATGCATTGGTACGAATGGGTAAGGCAAACATGTGGGAATGACAAGCTATATGAGTCAGCGCACCTCTTTCACAAGAAACTTGACAACGAGATCGACTATCCCTTCCGCTCTCGCGATAAACTGAAACAGAGAACTGCTTTCAAGCAAGAAGACGAACCATGATGCGCCTTTCCTGCCTGAACTATATGAACGTCATCGCGTACGCTGCTAATACGGCAGTTACGTTCGGCATAGGATCATTCGGATGGTTTGGGACAAATACCAACACTGAACTATCTCAAAAGTATCAGACCTTGGTGACACCGATTGGGTTGACATTCTCGATTTGGGGCATTATCTTCATAACCCAATTCATTTTCGTTGTGGTGCAACTTCTTCCTACCTTTCGAGCGACTCCCATGGTTGCGAAGGCCATCGGATATGACTATGTCAATGTATGCGTCAGTCAAATTGCCTGGACGCTCGCTTTTTCATTCGAAGTTATTTGGCTCTCGCTCATTTTCATGCTTGCTATACTTTATTTTCTCCTGACTATTGTCAATGATCAGTACAAACTCTCCATACTTGAAAAAACGTCCATCCGTGACTACTGGCTCTTGAAGTTTCCATTTGCCATTCATTGCGGTTGGATTCTGGCGGCGGCAATGGTGAATCTTTCGGTTGTCTTGGTGAAATACAATGTCGACGCAGATGCACAATACTACGTCGCCATTGGTACTCTGGCGTTCCTGGTCGTGGTTTCATTCTTCAGCCTCGGTTTTCCGACGCGACCGGAGTATGTGATTCCTGTTGTCCTTGCGTGGGCAAGTGTAAGTCGACAATGCTACCTAGCAACACCGCTCTAATCTGCGTCTCACTCAACATCTTCACAGTTTGGTATCTACAGGGAACTTGGAGCCCCAAAGGAGTTGATTGTCTCCACCTTTAGCGAGACGAACATTACATCTATCAAGACTGGTGCCCTCATGTCCATGATTGTGATTTTGTCGGCTGTCGTTCTCAGAGTTATCTTGGCACTCATCTGTGGACGCCGCGTTTCATCGGCTACGGAAGACGGTTCGTCCGTGTTTCAGCGCAGCGAAGACGGAGAATCTCGTGCCACAAAGGAATCCGCCCGAACGGGATGGTTCAGCAAAGGAACACGAGGCTCGAAATCTTCCGATCAGAAGTCCAAGTCACCTTCCGCAGCTTCTGCCGGTTCGAACGTTTGAGTGCCGAACGCCTGGGTTTCGTTGTTAACGTGTTGAGCGTAAAATGCATGTCATAAGTAGCTGTATTGAACATAAGCTGGACTGTACCACAATGGACCATCACATCGTTGCGAACCACAATGCCATTTTAGAAGGTACCAAACTGATGCTCCAAGGACTCGGGTGCACATTAGTATGGTTACCATTTTTCAACTTGGTTGCATCGTTCGAAGTCGTGTCGGTGCAGTTCAGGATTAGAGAATCGAGACACGCACAACCATCAACCGTATGGCCCCGGATCGATGCGTTGATAGGTTTAAGTTGTGATACTCATGTGGCCTTCAATGAGAATACGAACAGAACGAACTCTTATCCCGTTTTCAGGAGGTTCTGGAATGGTCGTTCGCCTGGTTATTAGATCTTGTATCATACTCGAGTATGGCATACGAATAAGAGGACAAGCGCAATCGTTGTTGATCTTCGAATGAAGACACCAGCCACCCTCAACACTGCATGGAACCGCGCGGATCGGTTCACTATTCGAATGTTCATACTCCAGCGAGATTGCGAAGAAACCCCTATCCCGTTTTCATGTCGTTGCCACACAGCAATGACGGAAAAACGTGGCAGTTCCGAGGATGACTTCCCAAACGGTCAAATTTTTGTATCGAGAATCCTTCCCTATCGTACATAGTGTACTCTGTTGACTAGACATAGCGTTTCGTTCACTTGGCTCATGAGAGTTCGACTAAACCTTCCCCATCGCATGTACTCCATCCTCTTAATTTATCATACCATCCACATTCCACATTTATACGAACGAACTGTGTACGCCAGCCGAGCAATTGCCCAAGAATGGTGTAATCGGAGTATCGAAGTCTCCACTAACATTTTAGTGACTATCGACATTAAAGGCTTTCGGACTCATGACAAATATTGGTCATTTTGAGGGACATCAGAAAATCCGAACAAGTAATGCGGTCATTCTGAATTAGACTTTTTCATTTACGTCTATAGTCATTTCTCATTTCATGGAATGTTCTGCGAATTCTCAGTCTTTAAGAGGAATTATGATGAGCTCTATTTCGAGATAAAATATGATCAATCGGAGTTTTCTGGGATTCAACCGAATGATTTATGAGAACCTTTTTTGAATCGTCAATTGTTTTCGCTTCACGGAGTTTGTTCGCGCTCTTTGATGTGCGTGGCGGCACTGAGGGTGACTAAAACTTCAACACGATGGACATAAGTCTTTTTTACATACAGGTGATACATCACAAACGTCACAAAGGAATAGTGGTACGAGAGTACCACTTCGAGAAACCGTAGGAGCATGTACTATGATCATCAATGATAGTCGTCGTAGAGAAACGAGAATTGTGTACCTCGTACGGAGTACGTAGTACTAGTTCTCCAGTACTCCGAGTATATCATACATACGATTAAGAGGGTGACCGCTCACACCAGTATTAAAACTCCGTAGAATGCAACAGTGCGACTGGCTCGTGTGTCACAAAATCACACCGCAAATACCTTTCACTGGTAGACTTAAAGCGAACAACATGTGCTGCGTGAATGATACTACCTACCGAGTCAATTGCGGAATCGTTGCCGCGATGAATGTACCAGCCCAGATCTCTTCCTCCTCGGTGAATGAATCACGTCGAAGAATTAAACGAGTGACGTTCTTGATGGCAGAAGTTGTCTCAATTGTTACCCCTTCGTCCGAAATGACGGATAGGCATCGCTGTGAGCTTTGGTATCAACTATCTGACCTGGCTGACTTTAAGACCCACGCCCGCGAGCTTTGCAAAAGTATTCGCGAATGCGATGCTATCTTCGATAATCCTATTCTCGACGCCAGTGTTGATCTTGAATTGGGACTAAGAAGCGAATGCGCACGAGGCTTTGAACACCGAATCTCAACTGAGAGACAAAAGAACAAGTTCCTAGCTATGCGTGCCATAATAAAGGCTCAACAACGGTTCAAGTCACCAGAGCGACTCGCAATTGTCGCGTCCAAATGCACTGCTTGGGCGAAAGAAATCGCTCTTTGCACAGGCTACCAAGATTTCTACAAAGCTTACAACCCCGCAATGGCTCACCTCGTCCCTTCAACCCCACTGGTGAAGTTTCCTCTATTAAGTCGCAAAAGAATAGAGCTACAGTCGGCGGATGACGAACTTCCATCGATGAAGAAAGCAAGAACACTTTCTCCTGTGCCGGTGAGACATTTATCATCTGGTCTAATTGCTCCTGTGGTTTTGCTTTAAAGTACAGTATAGCAAACAAACACAAACAAGTTTATTTTAACCAGTATTTTGCTACAAATGTCACCCTGCAAGTCAGTACATTTCATCAGCCGAGGTAGAGCAGTTAGTTGATGTACCAAGATGGCCAAGCGATTCGAATTGAGTCGGAGTGGCCAAAAAGGGAATGCGTTACGATTTTGCTGGTTAAGTTCGGGAACGACATTTCGTTGGTCATTCTTTTCGGGGGGACACCCATTGCACTGTCTTCTTGGTTCTTGATGTACGATGTAAGACATGAGGACGACAAATCGAGATGGAACTTGTGCCTTTCGAGGGTGAAAGACCTCGTCGCATCATTCATGATGCATCGACATGTGGTGTTGAAGCTGTTTAGGACACGAATGCGACAAAAAATGTCTGATGTATTCTTAAGTTTATCTAGCAGCGTCGTCCTCCTGCGCTGATGATCATCCGGGGCATCCAGAAAATCCCGGTTTACATGTTTAGCTTCTACGTATACCACGTTCTTAAGGCAGATGGCAGTTCAGGATGTCCCCGGAATGGAAAATTTTTATTTATGCTGCTACTTTTGAAATGACCCTTTCGTTCATGTTTTCGTCCGACTGCTGGAGCATGCGAGCATAGTTTTCAGTGCCCGCAACTATGTCATTTGTTGCAAATGACTCCATTGCGGTTGTAGTTGAGCGACAACCGATGTATGTGTGATATGTATTGTATGCTCAACTCTTGTACATTGGACATCCATCGCATGTGATAACTAATAACTTATAATGCTTACTCAGAGTTCTTTTGACGTGTTTCTACAGCTCCCATAAAGTTCTAAGGGCCGTTCTTACAGTACAACAAAACAAAAACAAAACTGGTCGGACTTCAGTTCTGTTGTTGTTTTGTCGGATCTGTGATTTTACGTCCCCACAGTTGACGACAGAAACAAAAAAATCATTGTATTCCGTAATGAAGAATTATGAATGATAGAGATCTTTGTTCAAGTGTTCGCGACCAGTCAAAAACGTACGAGATTCCTACGCATAGTAGACGTACACATTTGTGCGCGTACATTGTTCTCACAATCTGTTCTCAAGAAGTTCTCAAAATGACCAGCAAACAGCAAGCATTCGTTGGCGGTGCCTTTGTGCACAAAGAGCTGCAAGGCTTTGCGGCCTTTGTTGCATACCAGCAGTGCCATCACAGTGGTGGTTCGGTTACAAAGTCCATGTTGAGGCAAGTATTGCAGAACAATACTTTGGCAACACAAGCAACAGTGATTCAATCGGACTTGCTGAACAGCTGGTTGGAGGAATGGGATCTTCGGCGGTCTTTACCATCAGAGTGGAACATCCTTCGAATATTTAACTCCTCTTCGTCATGATCATCGTACTACTAACCCCCCACCACTACTATTGAATACCACTTCCGCCAGGAGCACATTGGTAATGAAACCGTCCCTCCATTGCCTTGGGGGACACATCACGATTCCAGTCGGTGGCACCAATGGCATTTCACTTCCGCTACTCCTGCAGAGTAAACTGCATACTACTGCTTCAAACCCTGATGATCACATAAAGCCCCGAACTCTGTTCACGAGAGCACAAGAAGTAGTCAAGAATGGTAAGAAAGCATTGGCCTGTGTGATGGCACCCGACAGTCCGTACAAGGATTACATCAAAACAGGAAATCTACCATCGGGCATGACCCACGACGATTACCTACAATTTGTTCGAGAGAGAATGTACTTTGTTATGAATCCTTCAAAGCAATGTGACAACATTTCTGCAAATGCTAGTAGTAGAAATACTACTAGTAGTACTACTGATGCCGACATTGCTGCTCCTCCTATTGTTGATACCACAATGGGTTCCACAACTGCGGGCGTAAGTGCAAATTTGAACAATCATGATCACAACGAGGCACTGAAGGTACTAGAAGCCGCAAAAGCGTTCACATTTCCGGGATACATTGTCTTCACCTTGATGGGTCCGATTGTTGAAGACTTCGACATGCTGTGCCATCGATCCGATCTCCTAATGACGTCCACTCCAGTTTTCAACAGCACCGCAGAAAAGAAGCTAGCTGGACGAAGGAGAGCCAGACAAGAACTACAGGACGCCAATCGCAAGCGCCATCGTTTGTCAGAAGACAATGGTGATGATGATGGTGACGACAACTCCTCTTCCAGACTTACACGGACCACCATCAGTTCAATGCCTGATGACAGTCAACGAACAGCATCAGTTGCATCTCTTGGCGAACGCCTTCAGGCTGCCGGAATCGCCCAGTCAAGGCTTGCACACAAGGGAAAGACAAAGTCAAAGCTCAATGATCGTATTGTGGCAATGCACCTCAAGAAGGTGACCGGGAAACAAACAATGATTCAGGAACAGAAGTTCCTGATTAGTGCTGCAGCTGTTGACGATCCCAACAGACCATTGTACTATATCATTGAGCTTCGAAAGCTCAATCAAGAATTGGGTAATGCCATTGATGACCTTGCATTTGCCGAAGAACAGATCATTGATGGCGAGGTGGCGGACGCTTCAAATGTAGACAATGTGGACTTGTTAATCGATGCCACCATTACCAGTGTTCTTGATAAGCAACCGCAGCATCTGACGACTGACACACGAGTGTCACCGATGCCACCATATCGAGCACCTGATGGAGATGATGGTGAGGATGACATAGAATCTTTATTGTTGTAGTAGCTCGCCTAGCCTCTATTACTACATACGAGGACTGACGACGTTGTCGATTAGCTACACACGTTTAATACTGATACTAGCTATTGTTGTTGCCAAAACGCCGTGGCCACTTTACCTCATTTCTTGCCACCGCAATGGAAAAGTGCTCAACCAACCGACTACGGAAGTCGTCAAGAGCAAGCTTCCGAACAACGATGATGTTGTTATTGGATGCCGGTATGATTGGCATTGTAGTATTCATTGCTGGGGCCCGATGTTCATGTCGTTCCTGCTGGTTGCTGCCGCTGGGGAGTTCACCAATCCCGAAGTTTCGCTCTGACACAGGATTCCGAAGACGAACAATTGCATCTGGAATGTCATCATCCTCATCTTCGTCCTCCAACTCGATGTCATTATCACCATCATCGTTGTCGTATTCATTTTCCCATACACTACGGACACCATCTTCCCATTGTGTATGCAATCCATCAATAGTATGAAGCAGCTTGTTGTGCAAGGCACAACAAGTAAAGAATACTTTGTCAGGACCGTCGGTGCCATGAATGCGTATTCCGGTCTTCAGAATACGCCAACGTCCCTTTAGAATGCCAAAAGTGCATTCGACATCTTTCTCAGGGCTTCAAGCCAAGCGGAAAACGAATCTCCTTTCGACTAGTGGTTGTCTTGATGGGGGGAACAGTTGTTGGGCGAGCAAGATATCCGTTGTCAACTAATAACCACCCGCCACGATACCGCTGCATAACAATGTCACCAGAGTCATTGTATTCATAGAGATCAAATTCAAGGTCATCTAGTATCTTACCTTCATGCAATCCTTGCATGAAAGGATCGAAGATGGCTAAGGTCTTATCATTCCATCGGGCAGGGTGCCCAGTAGTCGTTGCCAAAATTTGACGACGGTGGTTCACTGTGATATTGTAGGCCCTTGCCGTGTGTGTTGACTTGAAACCGAGATGCGATTGTCTATGCTTGTTTGGAATGCGTTCAAGGATGACATGGGTGGCGTCAGTAGACCCAACCGCACCTGGAAATCCTGCATCAGAGTATTCGGCCATGTGCTGCTCAGCTTCATCAGCACACGACGGAGTCAAAACATATCTCTGGAACAATGTGGTGCTGCCGAACTCAAGGAATTTGTGAAGGAACCTTCGCACGCTCTCTTGACTTGTGCATGTATTCTCGGACAGATCATCCAGAGTCCACGCTCGCCCCAAGTAGCGGAGTACTGCTAGAAGAAGGAGCGGAATCGGCGTCGCTGGTACTCCATAACAGTTGGTGGAGCCCTGCTTCCAAGTTTGGAAATCTTCTGTTTCTTCGAGCTCTGCAGCTAGCTCAACAAAGTAGGAATGGGGCACTCGGAATCGTCTGCGAAACTTGCGGAGAAAGCGATCATCATCAAGAGGTGGGTTCTTGATGTAGTAGTTATGCCACTGCGACATGTACGGAGTGAGTCGACAAGTGGTACCATCGACTGGGTTGGTCCATATCATTGCTCCAGAGCCATACTTTCGTCTCAGTATTGGCTTGTGTCTTCTGCGTCTATTGATGATGCGCCGCCTGTTGATGGGGACGGAAGCCGGTTTCTTGTTCTTGGTTGATGGTATAACACAAGTGGTCATAATTGCCTCGACCATACGGTCAACAAAATCAACAGAGCTCTTGTTCGTGGCATCGTCATCACTGGTGGTGCTATTGTCGTCGCTTTCCTCCTGACCCTGCCCTGTATTTGACAACAACATGTCATCAAAACTAGTATAAGTGGTGAAAGGAGAAGTCATGATGTGAGAAGCAGCAATTCAAGGTGATAAATAACGAGATACCTCCACTTTTTGTGGAGTCTCAAGAAAAAGAATTTCTCAAGCAGAACAACTAGAAGTTCGTTCTACAAAAAGAACTTTACGATCAAAAAGATACAAGATACTGCCAAAGGCAATCTTCCAATGAATGGTTGGGGCTTGATTGCATTGAGGGAATCTGGCATCCGAAACGTTATTGTTACTGTTTTGTTGTCGTGAAATCACGACAGAACGGAAAACCAGATCTGTCGGAGATAGGTTATTTTTTGGGGCTCCACAGAACTAAACAAATAAATGTCGGAGTTTTGTTGACTATAAGGGACGACCGTTTAACAAAACAGAAACAAAAGTGGAGTTTTGTTTCTGTTTTGTCGTACTATAAGGATCGGCCTAAGGATAGTCCGATGTCCAGAGTCCAGAGCTCATCAAGGGCAACCGTATTCTGTACTGGAGTATGACATATTCATGACTATGAATCCCACCTATTAATCATCCATCATGCAAGTACTCGGTTTTGTAGTCATACCAGGTACTTGTACTGTATGTACTATGTATATACTGTATGACATCTATGAATTAGAATCAAAGGAATCGGTTTGTTGGTTGACCGAGGGAAAGTTTGAATATGAGTACAGTACAACTACTACTCTAGAGTCTAGAGTACTCCGAGTATTGCAGTATTGCCCATTTTCAGCACATTCGTATGGAGAATCCAGCGGTACGACTACCGGGGTATCATAGCAATTTCCTAATAATCGCATGCATTGGAATAAGGAATCTGGCACCAGCAACAATGAAATTCTCTGTCTGACTTTGGCTAAAATGGCCCGTTCCGAGTTCCAAGCTCCAAGCTCTCCGCTCCTGAGGCCTGTCCATGCAAAGTTTTTTACATCGAAGTTTCCAAGTTTCCAAGTACACATAACCAGTTTCGATTTTCGTGAAAATGAACCTACGTCCATGCAAAATTCTTGCACCGACGTTTCGAACTCCCAAGTTTTGTTGAACTCCCAAGAAACCCCGTCGAATTAAAGTGGCATACGCGCGAATTTTTCGCGCCGAAAACCATACGTCATGCTACTTGTGTAGTAATGGTGTGTATGTCTTGTCATTGTATCATTACAGCATTACAAATTACAACCATCATGACTAGAAAGAAAGGACGATCATTACTTGCCCAACATGAGCATTCGTCGTCGGTTGCAAACCTTGTTGCAAATGTCGCAGCTGTTGTAGTTGGTTCCGCAGTAAGTCGCCGTGTAGGATGGGAAGAAGAAGGCGACGACAGCGGACAAATCGAGGATCTGTCACGGGACGTCTATCATTTAGAAAGCGTACCCGAAGGTCGGTCAAGGACGTCTTTAACGAACTTGGACAACGGTACTTCCGGAGGGCATATCGAATGACGCTTAATACTTTCAAACGTCTTGCCAATGTCCTCCGTCCTTACATCATTACAGCATCTGGCAAGAAAGGTAACACAAGATTTATCCCAAATGGACCAATCTCGCCAGATGTCAGGCTTGCCTGCACAATTCGTTGGTTTGCTGGTGGCTCGTTGTATGACATTATGACCACGTATGGTATTGGTCACACTGACACAATGAACAGCTGTTGGTATGTGGTGGATGCCATAAACAAGCACCCCAGATTTGCGATCAAATACCCCGATGACCACAACGTGCAACGTTGCATAGCTGATGGTTTTCACAAAGTTTCAGGTGCCAGTTTTCAGTGCTGTGCAGGAGCTATTGATGGAATCCTTATTTGGATTCATAAACCGTCTGACAAAGATTGTAATGAGGCTGGATGCAGCCCTGGAAAGTTCCGTTGTGGACGAAAGAAAAAGTTCGGGCTGAACTGCCAAGCTGTTTGTGATGTCAGGGGACGCTTTCTGGACTTATCGATTGTCTACCCAGGATCTACGTCTGATTGTCTTGCTTTCGAAGGAATGACCCTCTTCCAGAAATTGGAAGCGGGCATTTTGGCTCCAGGATTATGCATATTCGGTGACAATGCATACTTAAACACACCATACATGGCAACGCCATATCCTGCAGTTTCAGGGGTACAAAAGATTCCTACAATTTCTACCACTCGCAGTTGCGAATTCGAATCGAATGTGCAGCTTCCTGTATTTCCTCGCCAAATCAGACAGCTCGGCTTTCCGACGGAATATACGTTCTTGGCATAGCCCTTGTTCTGTAGACTCCTGCTTTTGGTTCTGCAAGTCTCGCTCATGACGTCGGTCCTCGGAGCGATCAATTACCAGCTGGCGTTGACACTCCGCCAAATCCTGAATCGACTGCACGAGAGGACGTAGCACTGACTCATCATAGTCAGGAGGAGAATCATCTTTGCGGCGTTTGCGACGATGACCGCTACCGACACTGCTCGTGCTTGCAGCAAAGGATGCATCTGATGCGGCTGCGCCATTGCTTAGGCGCTGCAGTGACGACTGGAGCAGTTGATGGCTATCAGCCACCTCCCAGAAGTATAGAACATACGATGGTCGACCATTGAGAAATGCGGCTCGTGTTTGTAAAGCACGAGCTCGTCGTCCACTGAGAGATCCGATGTTTCTTCCATCAGTGGACGAACAAGTGTGGTCATCGTCATCGTTGGCAGCAGCTGGAGAGTTTTCCACATTCTGCGCCTCTTGTTCTTGTTCCTCATCACCACCATCATAATTGTCAATTCCACCTTCTCCTTGTCCACTCTGTTCCCACCTTGTGATGATCCGCAACAGGTCTGAGCGCATTGAAGTGAAAATGTCCTCAATGCGTTGCGGCGTTGCGGGCGTAAGTGCTGCCACTTGTTCGTAGGAACAGTTGATGGCAGTATGAAAGTCAACATGACAATCAGATGCGGGGGCAACAGGATTGAAATCAGGACTGTTCCATAAGTCAGCAATGGTTTCGAAAACAGTCATTGGTCTGTAAAGAAGAAGAGACAAAGAAGAAGAAGTGAGTCGTCAGTTATTTCGTATTGACTTGAAAGAACAAGCACCAGCAAACAATCTTCCTCTTCTTACCTACTATCGCTATTAGGTCCATCTATCTCTCGTCGTGTTCGAATGTTTGCTCGAGGTAAGAAACAGGCATTTCACGTTGTCCTGTGTGAGACACATTATCACTCGCAGATATGGAACTGGTCCCGCCAGCTCCGCCCACTTGCACTGCCTGAATTTGATTCGGCTGCAGTCCCTTGTTGCTGCGTTAGCTGAGCTCTTTCAATACGTTACGAAGTCTCACTTCGTTTGTTAGAACTCAACATCACGAGGATCGCGAATTGATTGACTTGGAGCCACTCCATGGTTGACTTCCTGCTCCAGTTGCGTGGACGTGGGGTAGGAAGTATGTTATATAGTTTTGCACGACGTTCAATTTCGACTCCGAAGTCCGTGTTCTTGGGACGCACCAGTGACGTCTTTGGGAGTTTTGACCATGGCAACATTTCAAACGAGAACAGAGGTGCATCATTGTGATTGAGACCGATACACATCAAAAACAGTACTTTCTTATCGTTGCCAGAGTCTTCATATGCTTGTTGACACGGGCTCAAAAGGCCCTCATCATCAGTAAAAGAAAAGATACAGTATTGGCGTCTACCGTCGTGGATCATACTCTACCTCTCCTTCCGTCCGTTCGTCAACCAAAGTTTCTGTGAGTCACGGTTCGGTTCTCTTTCGCGACGATTGAGTCACGCTTCGCGTTCGCTTCTCGTAAGTGTTTGCGTCATTGTTCTTCGGTCATTGTCGGATGTTCCGCGGACACATAAATGGAAGCACAATCGCCAGCCGACATCACAAGAGAACACAAACTGGTGCATCATCAAATCTACATTTTACATGCTTTATATTTCATTATATTCATCTGGGATTCAGTATCTTTCAACCAACCATTCTACCATGGGATTCTGAAGAACTAACAAAGAACAATCAAGGAACAACCAGAGAACAGAGAGAACAAGGAAAGTGCAGCTTCAGAGCTCTCATTCAGTCATTCCAATTTCATTTTCTGCATGTTTTATACATCTCACAATTAGTAAAACAAATTTCTACCAAAGAGTACAAACGCCCTGCGATAACTAATTCGCCGTTAGCCCTTGTTTGCAGTCTCAAACACTGCGAATAAAACTTTACGCTTCCTCTGCGCTAAGTACAAGCCAAGTGCTTTATTCTTTGACCTTTCAAGCTCACCTGCAAGCCCAGTGCTGCTTTCCTTGATCAATCAGGATCATTTCAAGTCAAGTACTTCATTTGAGCTTCAAGGTCAACCATGGCTGCTCCAGCCCCTCATTTTGCATTGGCTCCAGCCTTTGCTAATCCTGATGTCCTCAACTACTCTGAGCAGGCTGCTGCCAAGCTCTTCAAGTCTGGTACTGAGGCTTTGTCCATCAAGTTTGACTGCAAGTCAGACAATCTTCAGCTCTTCCTTGATCAAACCAGGGATAGATCCATAGTCTTTGATTGGCTCAACATTCTTAGCATTCCCATTCAAGGCAATGTGGCTAATTCCAAGGATCTCATTGAGTCTTATGGAGAGATCTCCTATGAGGAGGTCAGAGCCCATGCCCTCACCTACATGCATGAGGATGCCAGGAAGCTCAAGATTCCTTCATGATGTACCATTGTCTCATGAACTCTTTGACTGATGCTGCTCAAAAGCAGGTCAGGACCAGAGGCAATGTTCATCCTTCATCTTTGGAGGTAAAGGATCAGGTCCAGTCCTCCTCAAGGTCATTATCATGGTCTCACATGTGGATACCAGAGCCACCATCACTAGTGTCCGACCAAGCTCTCCAGTCTTGATCATGCCATGCGCGATATCGATTCTGACATTGAACTCTTTAATGACTATGTCCTTGGATTGGTCAGCAAGCTCTCTGCCAGGGTGAACAAACCCAAGATCTCCTGGTGAATCTGTTCAAAGGTTACAAGGCCTGCAAGGATGCTGAGTTTGTGGACTACATCAAGAAGAAGGAAGACTTCTATGAAGAAGGTGGCCAAGTTGAGTATCAACAGCTCATGGACTGGGCTCTCAACAAGTTCAAAACCAGGAAAGAGTCAGAGCAGTGGTGCCTCAAGACTACAGAGGAGGAAACTATCATTGCCTTGCAATCCCAAGTCAAAACCTCATGTCCAATCAGAAGAAACCTAATCCAGCAAGTGGCAAGTCCAGTGGAGGAGGAAAGAAGGACAACAAGCAGGGAAACAAGAAAGACAAGGGTAAAGGCAAGTTCAGAGTTGAGGATCTTCCAGCATGGGTACATGTTCATCCCAAGGAAGGAGAGAAGCAGTCCAAGACTGTTGAAGGCAAGGACTACCATTGGTGCCCCAATCACAACAGGTGGACCAGACACAAGCCTTCTGACTGTAAGGGTATTGGTTTCAAAGGTGGTCCCAAGAAGGATCAAGGCAACAAGGGTCAAGACTCCAAGCAGCCTAGCATGAAACTGGCCAAAGCGCTCGCAGCCATCTCCGATGATGATGAATGATGGGGACGCCCAATGGACTGCGTGTTCATTGGGCTTTGATTTTCAAGTGGTGGCAGAGATGGTGCGCAGACGTGTGCTACCTCTTCAGCCATGGCTTGGAGGCCATTGTCCAATCTGTTCAGGTGTGGGTTACCAATCCAAATTCAAGCAAGGCCTCAGGAAAGGTGAGAAATTGGAAGGTACACCCAGTCACAGTGTCTGAATATGTCAAGTCATGGATGCATGATGGAGTTTCAGCATGCAACCAAGACCAAGACCTTGGATGAAGGGCAAAGGGCCAAGATACAAAAGGAATTCCACTCAACTCAACTGCCTGACAGCAGTCATTGCAATGAAGGCAAGGCAAGCCCACCAAGATGAAGCAGCAAGCTTTGATACTGATTCCAAGGCCTTTAGGATTGACAACTGTGCATCCTATTGCATTTCCAATGACAAGAAAGACTTCATCACTCCTCTCAAGAGGGTCAACAAAAAGTTGAAGGGGTTGGGTGGAACACTTACTGAGATCTACTCAGGGACTATCAAGTGGTCAATTGAAGATGATACAGGAGTTCCTCATGACATTGTCATTCCACATGGGCTCTATGTCAAGGATTCACCTTCAAAGCTGTTGTTCCACAGCATTGGGCCCAGACTGCCCAAGACTTCAAGCCTTTGCCAAGAGGCACATGGTGTGCAACATACCATGACAGCATTCAACTACACTGGGCCCAAAGACAGCACACCAAAACAGTGAGGTTGAACCAGGGAGTGGCAACATTGCAACCATGTATACTGCTCCAAGCTACAAGGCTTTCAACACCTTCTGCAACATGTGTGAGGTGGGACTGGATGAGGATGACCCAATCATTAACATGGAAACCCATCTCATCCCTGATGATGAAAATGAAGACTGTCAGGAACCTCTTCATCAACCAGAAGCACCAGATACCTCATCCCAAGGGGTGGATTGGAGTCATCCTCAAATACACCAGTCTCATTTGACCTTGATGCTACTGACCGCACTGACTTGCCAGTCGTCATTGACGACGAAGAGGACACTGCTCATGAGAACCCTGCTGCAGAGTTCCTTCGCTGGCATCACAAGTTGAATCACATGTCGGCTGCCAAAATGCAAAGCATGGCCAAGCGCGGTTTGCTCCCGAAGAAGTTGGCCAAGTGCCAAGTTCCAACCTGCACCAGCTGCTTATATGGAAAGGCCACCAGAAGACCATGGAGAACCAAGCCAAAGGGTGGTCAACAAGGTGGAAAACTTCGAACAGCCTCAGAGCCGGGACAGTGCATCAGCATCGATCAGTTGGAGTCCAGTACTCCAGGGCTCATTGCCCAAATCAAGGGTTGGCTCACCAAGAAAAGGTACAAGGTGGCAACAATCTTTGTGGATCACTTCAGTGGTTTGTCCTACATCCACCTTCAGAAGTCAACCAATGCAGATGAAACTCTTGAAGCAAAGCTGGCCTTTGAGAGGTATGCTTCCAATAAGGTCCAAGTCAAGAGTTATCAAGCTGACAATGGCAGGTTTGCAGAGAACAAGTTCATGGCAGCTGTCAAGGAAGCAGGTCAGACAATCACTTTCTGTGGAGTCAATGCTCATTTTCAGAATGCTGTGGCAGAAAGAAGGATCAGGACTTTGCAAGACCAAGCAAGAACTATGTTGATTCATGCTCAGCACAGGTGGCCTAAGGCTATTGATGCACATCTCTGGCCTTATGCTCTCAGAGTAGCTAAAGAAATTCACAACTCTACACCAACAATTGGAAG
>JAKSYS010000241.1:0-79667 GCA_022925895.1 Fragilaria crotonensis | reverse complement strand
ACTTTCTAATGAAGGTGAATCTCGCGATTCATGACACTTGTTGATCATCGAGTCCCATGACGTTACCCATTCGTCTTTCCTCCGGAAAAGGAAAAGGTAATACTCCTCCGCTCCGACATCGCGAATGCCTATGGTTGGTGCGACAAGGTTGTTGACGTTAACCATGAACAATGTTGGCTTTGATTTCGCATCCTTGCGATTTAGTTTGTAACGACCTATCATTGTGTTGGAGAATTCCTCACTTCCTCGTCGATTGCATCAAAGGAGTGTATGAGAGCGTACACTCCTGCTTCTTTATTGATGGCTGTCCTGATTCTTGAAGGGCAATCCGTGCACCTCGGGGCAAGTGACGAAGGTCAACAAAGGTGTGGATAAATGCCGGTAGTGGATATTGAAGCCGTGCCACTCAACCATTGCATGGTCATTCCAAGGTTTGCCATCGTATATGCCTTGGATGTGCACGATACTTATGCCCATTGACGCAAATGAACTCTGTGAAGCATGGAAGCTTCCCATCGGTCAAAAAGGGCAGCAAACAATGTTGCCCAAGGAAATGCATTGCACTGCGAGACAAGGAGTCGCCACCAGGATTGTCTGTGGGATACGTCCGATTCCAGCGGAAGCTAGGCTTGATCCCCAACCTCCGTGAGATTGTGAATTGTCGGCCAGACATTGTTGGAAGTGCATCGTCTTCACCGGACTTTCCAGCAGCAGTCGCAAAGAACTACCGCCCTTGTGAATGATATCCTGCTGCATGTCTTGCCATGCGGAGGCAATAGCAAGGTTTTCGATGTACCTGTGTGCCGCCTGCCTTGTGAATGTCTTCGCACGTTTTTGGGTGTTCCTTGCCGTGATCTTTGATAGAGGTATGTGTGCTGATTCGGCATAGGCACTATTAACGTTCTCAGGAACCCCATGATCGAGGATGTCTTCGCTGAGGTGTAGGACCAAGTGGGTCTTGATAGTGTTATTGCCCATTCCACTCGCTCTCGGTGAGACACTTGCCATTTGACGCATCAGCCACTGCACTGCACAATGTGATTTTGTGACTTGCGCTTTTGAAATGGTGGATTGCTTCATCCATTGGTGCCACTGGAGGAGGGATGATACAACGAGTATCCAATCCGCAAGATGTGCCTCGTTGCTCAGCCTTTGTAGTTCTGGGTCCTTAACTTTCAACTTCTTTGGGTCCTTGACTTTCGACTTGTTCTTCGACTTCTTTGCACCGTTTTTGGGTGGCAGGGGCGGTGTGAATATTTGTCTGAATCTGGTTGTGTGCATTGCAAACAACTTCACCAACAGGCATCCTGTTATCTCGTGCCCCATCAAATTGGTGCCGGAAGAAAATCCTTTGGGAAGTTCATTCTTGGGAGATCGCGGTCGCTGTGTCGTGACAATCGCCCACCAATGGAAGCACACAGTCGATCATAATATTTCAGGGACAAGGAGTCGCGACCGCCTGCTTGAGCTGCGAACGCTTCGAGACAGTATTTAAACCAGCCCAAGGAAATGAGGTGCAACATCTCACCAGGACACGCCCCAAATATTCCCCTCTTATTATGGAGACCAAAACGAACCTTGTCAAAGCCGTTGACCAGATAGTTCTGCGACATTGCTTTCAGCCCTTCCAAATCACCCGATCTGACCAGCTTGTTGATAGCAGCTGGATTCCTGTGGCGATACTTCGCCTTTGAGTATCCAGATTCAAGGGTGGGACATTCGCACACGCGACAAAGTTGCTTAACGGAGCTGAAGCGAGCTGTATAATGCCCACATAGACGATCATGGCCCTCAGTATCGCCAATTATGAATGGGATGTAAGGATGCAGTACAATGGGATAAACCTTCCCATCGTAATGTAACATCCACTGAATCCCTTGCGTTGCAAGTCAGGAAGCCGGATTCTTCGAGGATGAACTTGATCTGCATGTGCATCTCGTTAAGGATGTAAGTGGACCAGCTCACATTGGGAATAGACTTCAGTGCAACTTGACCAATAACAGTGCCGTCAGGAACATCGGCAGCCATGGTGGGAGCAAACCCAGACTTTCTACCTTTTTTGCTTGTCGGCTTGTGTGCTGGAAATTGGCATATATAGCCAAGGATTCGCATTGCGCTATGCTGCGATCGAACACCATGCTTGAGAAGGCCATGAGATATAGTCATGGGTTCCATCTGCATCCGACCATATGTGTCTACTTGTGTCTTGTCCATTGCTACGACTGTTGGTAAAATCATGTCGACACCCTTTTTCTTGACAAGTTCTTTGTACGTCCTGCGGTAACAACGACCTGTATTGATGTCTCCAATGTCACCAGACTTTGAGGGTTCAACAAAAGGATCCTTATGTTCATGAAACAAATAGTTTTCGTCGCGATTCAGAAGAGGGCACGAGAGGAGAGATGCGAAGACTTGAGAGGCATCAAAATACACCATGGATACGATCCTCTTTGAATAAGGCAGATAGAGCTGCTTCTCCTTTGGTATTAATCCCTTCATGTTGTACCTGCAATACAACTTTTGTACAACCTTCTCTCGGGATGGTTGGCAGTCCACCTGGAATATATGTCCATTACTGTTGGCTTGAGCTGACCAATTAAGAATACGAGTAAATGCATTGAGAGGTGCATTTAGCTCCTTGAGAAGTGTAGCAATTCAATATGGACCTTTTCCTCTCGAGAGAATCGGTCGAGGCCAAGTGGATTTGAACGCAACTCAAGCAGTTCCTCATACAGTTTCAGCACACATCGATCGGGTGCCTTCTCCGTCAACGTGAGGATCTTCTCCTCATTGTTCCAAGGAAGTGCATCATCTAATGATGGGAATCCATCCTCGCGATCATCTTCAATCTTACCATCCTCGAAACAACGCTCTTTGCTAGTCCTGGCTATACCTGATGATGCGTCCACTTTTGACGATTGCACGTTCGTCTTTCGAGTCAATGCTGGACCATTTGCCGGCTTCCTTGTCGAAGAAAGATTCCCAGAAAGTGGATGAGTCACAGATGACAAATCATTTGATGAAAGCCGTCCGCTTCTCCTTAGTGGTGAGGATTGTGTTGCCGCATCATTGTTACGAAGAACACTACCAGAAATGAACTCGTGGCATGTTGTGTAGAGCTGCTCGCAAATGGGACTCTGAGCAATGTGAGTTGAAAGCCTCTTGAACAATCGATGACAACCAGCACATCGCGAAGAAGAGGTAATACCACTAGTTGAGCCCGATGCCATTTTCAAGAAACAATTTTAGAAACAAGCTGTGAGATTTTGCATGTGCACAAAAAATGCTGTAAAATGAAACAAATGCCTTGAAGATATAAAATAAGAATTGCGACGAGTAAAGAAACCACTTGGCAGGAATTCACAATTCTATTTCAATAGCCTCGAGGAAAATGGTAAGAAAACGAAAGATGTTTTCGAAGATGCGGGAAAATGTTGAGGCTTTGAATCGACAATTGAGTAATCGAAAATCAAACAATTTTATGAAAGAACTCAATGTTGTTAAGAAATCATCCACTGTTGTTTTGATCATCATAATTGTGATATACTGAACAAAATTTTCTTCTATTTGTTATCATTACAACACGAATGCTATACATCCAATAGATGTTCGTTAAGACAAACATTAAAGTGTCGGAGACTTACAAAAGACGCCGTATTAATGTATGAAACCGCCATAAAATAATACATATCAAACAAATATTGTGAATATGCAACAAATTTCTCAATAAAAAATGACAACCTAAACAAAACGTACCTTCTGATGAACATGACAAACGAGGGATATTTGGCGCCTGTCCAGGAGAGATTCTTCACCTTGTCTTGATTGGGTGGTTCAAGTATGTCGTGGAATCCTTCTTTGCTCAAGCGGGGAAGAATAGCATTGCCGTACAGAAGTATGTTACCCTTTGTCATGACATAGGCCTTCAACTTGACAGACAGAGCGATCGCAATGTCCCTCGAACATCATTCAGAGATTTCTCCTCTGCATCCAATATCCCTGGAAACGAGTATGCTGGCTGCCTCTTCATCATGCTCATATCCATGCACACATCGCGTTACATGGAGATTTTTGCCAGATCCCGTTTAGCAAAATGTCAAAAAGCAGCTGACAAACACCTAGGTAACCCTAACTTCATGGAAGACTGGAAGGACCTTCTCACGAGCTTACTGGAATGGCTTGCTTGGTTGAAACAACCTCAGATATCTCGTGTGTCTGCGCAACGATCAGTTTTTGCCACCGCACATCTGATGCGCCTTGTCAAATTTGTGGCTCCACGATTCAAAGGCATGTCAAATAACACAATCAAGATGCATTTGGTGCTTCACATCCACGAAGACATCATTAACTTTGGTGTCCCAGAGGTGATGAATTCTGCCTATGCTGAGTCATCCCATCGTCCGATAGCAAAGTTCACCGTCAGGAACACTCAGAAGCGCCACAAAACATTCACCTTCCAGGCCGCAAATCGTTATGTTGAGAACTTGTCCATTGCTCAAGGAAGCCAGGTTGTCTCAGATGACAGAAAGAAGAATACATTAACCACAACAGGGGAGGAAAGAGCGCGGACTGGCAAGGAGTTCACAATAACATTGGACAACAATAAGCGTCCAATTTGTCAATGGAGATTGGACAAGAAGAAAAAGTCGCAAGTTCCAAGTGTCCGTCCAATCCCTGAAGATCACGTGCTATTGATGATAGCAAACCACTGTCATCCCCATGTCTTCCCACCAGTCATCCACTGCCAAACAGAATTCATCACTGACGAGGGTCAAATTTATAGAGCACATCCTTCCTACCAAGATGCTCCATGGTATGACCATGTTCTCCTTGACTGGTCAGAGTGTGACGATCCACTTCCAGCCCGCATTTGCACCTTCATCAATCTGTTTAACATCAAGGCAAACGCATCTATCTGCTTCCCGGAGTCTGGACAGGAGACAGTCCGATGCCCCCACGGGGTGTACGCTGTGGTGGAATCCTACGATCCAATCCCACCATTCACCAGTGATGCAGAAGACGAAAGCTTTGATTCCGAAGATGATACCCCTCCCGATCTCTTCCAACACTATACCAAGACTCTCCTGTCCGACAACATCTCACCCAAGCTATACCTCGTCAATGTCAAGGCTATTGTTGGCCCAACAGTGGTTGTCAGCGATGTTGTCGGAGATCCCTCGGATGTGTCTGTTTCAGGAAGGCACACCCACATATTCATGGCAGTGCGTCGTAAGGAATGGGCATCACGCTGGGAACATAAGGTGGACCTTGCATATCAGGAGAAGAATGAGGATGGTGCAGAGTCAACTGAGGATGAGGATGACAGTGCGACCATCAAGGACAGACGGATGTACAAGAGGATGCATGGCACAACGTAGCGTAACACAATTCTACACCCGTTAGTGAAAAACAGATGAATCTGATGTCCAACAGCTTTCAGCACTGTCACCACCATCAGATTCATATCCCTCCAACCCCGTCGTTTCCGGTTGTGGAATCCTTGCACTGATGACATAAGGTATTGCTTTTTGTATCCCTCCCATGGCACCAGGCTGCTTCGCTTTGACAACCTCCAACTCCACTTCAGGTCTCAAGAATTTTTCCATCAAAGTCCTCAACAGCTCCGCAAAATCCGGATCATCGAAGACATAAGCATAACTGCAAGAAAGCAGCATTGCAGGTTGTAACGTCAACTGATCATAACTGACCGCCTGTATTACTGTGAGCGTTTCCAGCACTCCCACATCGCCCGTGCTGTGATTAACATATCCACTCCCCACATCATCAAGAGTCTCATACTCCAAGTGTACATCAATTGATGCACCCGCGGTTGAAGGCACTCTTGCCATGAGCAGGCGTCGGTCATCATCTGTCCAGTAAGGTAGCGCTTCTCCATGACGCGTTGATGCCCTTGCAACGGAGTAATGTTGGGTTTCACGCGAAAACGCGTGAAACCCAACAACCACCGTCTCGTATGCACCAATAACATGACCCATCATCACCTGAAAGTACAGCTGTAAGTGCTGGCAAGGAACTACCAACCGTTTCCAGGTTTTCAGCACCTGTAGTGTCACCTGCCACGGGTAAAGCAGATCCTCTTTCTTTCCCTTCCTTCCGCCAACGACCATCCTGAAGCCCTTCACCCACCCAAGGACATGCTCATAATCTTGGGTGGGGTCTCCCGTGCAACCCCTCCCACCGTTACCAAATTTGCACATAACATTCTGCTTCGGCACTTTATCTCGAGGCAGACTCGGCGCTTTTCCATTGCACGTTCCCAGTGGATGCGCATGTCTGACGTCATACTCCAGCACCTCTGGCATCCAACTTGGGTTTCGTAAACTCCACATCATGTTGCACGTAGCACTCGCTCCAAATCCAGGCTGCACATCACATAGTCTGGTGGTGTCCTCCGAATACAAAACACCCTGGGGAGCATCAGCATTTGTCACGGACGTTGTGTCTTGCAAAGGACGCCGAGGACCAGCCAACCTTCGGTCTTCATACGAACGATCTGGACCAGCATCCGACGTCTCAACAGCAACATCATCATCACTTCCCAGCGCAGCACCAACCAAATCCACAGGATTGGTGATGTCACCCTCATCGAATGGCTCCAGATCGATTCCAAGGTCCACACTGCCCTCATCCGTACAGACACTGGCGAGGCTGTTGTCCTCCCATGATTCCGCGTCATCATCAGGCGCAACACTGATGGATGTTTCATCGACATCCATTTCCACGTCCACCCCAGCATCACCAACACCCACCACTCCCGTCGAAGGAGATTCCATGTCCGGCGCCGCATTCAACAGATCAATCCTCGTCGTGCTGGCGCCACCAGATGTCAACAAGTTTGCCTTCGCGTCATCACTGGCGATCGCCAACGCACGTTCAGCCTCTGTCAGAAGCTTGTTCAGGTCACGAACAGACCTTTCCGCAACACTGACAGCCTTCTTTGCTTCCTCTAAGGATTCAACAGCCACATCAAGCTCCCCGCGCAACGTGACCACCCTCCTGGAAAGTTCACCAACTTCCAACTTTGCAGAAGATTGGTACGATGCAGCTGCCTTGCGCGTCCCGTACCGAACAATAGCAGTCTTCGCAGCAAAGAATGTTCCATACACATGTTTTCCCTCCGCACGCCTCATCATGGAAGTGCAGTGCCTGATGAGCCTGCCATCCCAGCTGATCATGACACCATGTTTAAGACGTATAGCCATTCCATTGTATGTTGGACCCTTCCCATCACGTTTTCCATACACATTCGGGAGAACAAAGTACCAGTCCTCAGTACTTCCAGGATCATCCTCGGTCCAGATGCTAAAACCCTGAGAGGCATCATTAACATCATAGTGTGACGCATTGGCAAGGTCCACACTGACATCCATTGTGTTTGTGACGTTAGCGAAACATCCATCCCCAGCCATCCCATGCCTGGGGATGACCCCACCGTCCACCTCCAGATCCTGCATTGTCCTTAACACAGCTGGAATTGAAACTGCGGCAAGATTTGCAGATGCCACCACAGCATCCCTCAGTAATGACTGGGCATTTTCCTCAGAGGACGTCACGTAGCGGGTTCTGTGCCAGCCATCAAGGCAAATCCTAGTACCAATTGGGTGCATGGAACCCAGGTCACCTTTACCGGCTCTCGCCGAGTTTTGGTTACGCGAGCGAACCGTCTGCGCGTGTTTCCTAATGTCACCAAGCATCTTATCAGCAGCCGGACCAAGTGTTGGCAGGTATCGAATCTGTACGATGCTGTCCCGCGATACAGACATCTTCCCGGTTTGCGCACCCGGGTGGTTGACTTGCACCGAAACACACACATCAACATCACCATCAGAGGGATCAATCACAAGACTCTCGCGTTGGCCAATGACTCGGTGTAGAAATCCGGAGACGTAGTGTCGACAGCCACGTTTCGCCGACGGAGACGCCTCCAAACCAGCGTTGTACGCCCTGCGAAGATAACGCCTCTCGACCATGGCGTAATCCTGACCCTCCACATGATCAGGAGCGAGACGAGGCCCCTCCTCATCCGGACATTGCCGAGCATACATGACCCTCTTCATCACCTTAGGGAATGGAAGGAGTCTTGTCGTAAGTCCCATCGCATCGGAATTCAGAAGGAAATTTGAGGAACCACGAGAAATTCTCCACTTCCATATCCTGTCCGCGTTGCCATCCCACAAACGGCTAACATAGCCACCTTGAGCGAATCGATTGTTCTTGGATCCATTACGAACAATCCGAAGCCAATTCATGTCCATGGGAATATGTGTGTTGGGAACGCCAACCGACTCGTGTCTTTTCTCACGATGACAATAGTAAACACCAGCCTCCGGCAGAACAACCACCAGACATCGATATCGCTTATCATACTTCGCATCGAGGAACTCTGGCATCACCCTCAGCTTCACAGGGGTGTCCACAACCTCCTTACCCGTCCGACGCCTAGGAATCCTCACCGTGCGTGCAATAACGGCATCCATCATCACAATCTCCAGGTAGTCCGGTCGCGTGATGACGGAATGGATGTCAACTCCTTCATTCATGTGATCGCACATTGCAAGTGAAACATTTGTCGAGCCATACATTTCCAGGAAAGTGCGGTGAATGACCTGAACATTCGTGTTCAGCAGTTGAGCACCACCTGGGACACCAAACACAGGGTCGTCAGGGACAGGCTTCCTTCATCGCCGACAACACCGTCTTCCAAGTTTGATGGAATCTGTTGATGTCGGTGCGAGGCAAACACTTCGATGACGTTAGCAAACTGAGTCTTCGAAGGATGCCACGCCTTGCGAGATATCGGATCACCAACAGGAGCCTTCCCTTCCAAGTCACCAAAGACACGTGGATTGGAAGAGCCCGCGATGAGATTACGAGCAGTCTCACCAGGAAGGGTCCGACCACCAAAGAGAACGAGTGGCGGTTCCTTGAAAGGAACCGATCCACCACTTCCAACCTTTCCATGCTTGGAGCTCCGATCCACGTCGTGCTCAAGGGGCTTCAGGTGCTCAGCACCACCAGCCTTCCTTTTCCTTACTATGTTGAATGAACTTTCATTATTCACAACAACAGATGGATTATGGTGCGAAGGAGAAGCACCGTCCTTCCGTTGATTTCCCGACATGATCACGTCACCAAAAAGCCTGACGCAGCACAGTATGAACAACACACTGATGGTGATGTTGTTCAGGGACAGAACAACCTTAAAAGCCGGGAAGAGAATCCAACGGAACTTGAGGTGACCACTATATGGTGAGTCAATCAACAAGTGGCCCGTCAGAAATCCGTCGCCAGAGTTGAAACCAAAGGATACTCCAGATGATCACGACGAACACCACTGTATGGTGAGTGCTGCCTGTCAAATCACTCAACAATAGAGCGAGATGACTGTGAAAATGGGAATGTATCCAACCACAGCTACTACACTTTCGCTTTGTGGTGGTTGCTGCCGCCAAAATTGTCACTCCAAATGGGAGAACGTTCAAAGTATAAAGTTAAAGTATAAAATTCTCCAACAGAGAGGGATGATGACCCGTCACAAAGCAATTGCAATTTTGCTTCGGAATCGTAGCCTGAAACTTGGCAATCCTGATGGGACAGCAAGCAGCCGGCTCCTCAGTAACCCGCACTTGAAGATGGGAACGCAGAACTCCACAAGTTGCAACTCCAAATGGGAGAGCAAGCTTGAGCTTCAAAACGTAAGAATTCTAAATGGAGAACGGAGTGTGCAACCTGATCCTCCTGATGGAGAGAAAGTTTGACCGTGAAGTTCCCTCAAACACAAAAGGAACGAAAGAATTTTGCAATTGACACAATGCCACCAATCAGTATTCGCAACGCCAGCAGCCACGTCAAACCGCGTTTTCAACTTTCGTGTCGATGCCGTCTTGATGTGACAAGACAACGGCAAACCGCGTTTTCAACTTTCGTGTCGATGCCGCCTTGATGTGACAAGAAAACGGCAATCGGCGTGGACGAAAACGGATCCAAACACAAGGCAACCGTAGTCACTTCTTACGCGTGCTTGCAAACCGTTCCAAACGCAGCCGCAGTCACTTCCAACGCGTGATAGAAAATCCTGTCGATCGTGTGTTCACGTCCGAAAAGACCGTAGTCAACACACTCAATTCGCAATCTTGCAACTCCTAATGGGAGAGCTTCAACTGCTCGCCAGTAACCGATCAAACAAAGTCAACTCCTTGATGGGAGGACAGTGATGATCAAAGAAACCAACTTTTGTGCTGTGATTTGCAGCGAAAAAGAAAGAAAACCAAGAGAGGGAAACAAGATTAGCCCAAGCACTTATATTTGCAGGCGTGTACTATGCAAAAATAAGTAGCATCAGGATGTGTTGTAGCAAGAATCACATGTGGGACTTCGATTTGTTTCCTTAAGTAAAAAGAGGTAGCAATGTGAATATTAAGTGATTAACTATGTGTGACCTTATTTCGTGCACACTACATACAGTCGTGCACAAGCTCTTACGTCGTGACGTACTTAAAGTAACAGTTCTTGCACATCATGTTTGTTGACAATTTATCAACAACAAAGACTTAAGTATAATTTATAAGGCAAAGAATATAACATGTGAATCAGAAAGTAGCAATAGAAGAGAGTAGTAACACGGTATTCAACATTGAGTGACATGTATACTCCATCTACCAGTTACATGTGTTACTGCAAAACAATGATAGTGACACATATGTAACGGAAATAGGAAACGTAGAACGTGCGTACTGACAATACCGATTCGTACGCATAGTATCAGATGTACTTGTTTACACATAGTAGTAGGTAATAGTAGCAGTGATAACCATGCTGTCATTGGTTCAAGCTATATAAGTGTACGCAGCAAATGTGTACTACTGCAATACAGTAGTACATACGGAATGCGGAGTTATTGGTATGATAGTACATAAAGCACTACTACTTAGTATGTGTTTCGTCGTAGTTATGCGACAAACACCAGTACACAAGACCAAAAACGATAACAGCTTTGGTACAGCGTACCATTTATTTTTGCTGTTGTGTACCAGCAAAGCATGCGCAGCATTGTTCAAGCAACGTCATAGTTCATAGCACTACATTAATTAATGGTGCAGTTTCAAAATTAAAAAAAGCGTCATGCAGTAATGAACAAATTTCAACGTACGAAGATAAACAAAACAGTGACATATACTGTACAAGCAGTATATGCAGCGTGTAGTTAGATGTTTCGGGTTCAAACATGTAGATGTATACTTCATGTTTGAAATAATAGTTAATTTAAATAAAATGTGGTACATCTCACTGCTAAGTATTCAAATACTTGAAATAAATGACTACAACATGTATAAATATGAAACACAGCTACGTACATTGTCATGTAGGGTGTACGTAGTCAAAGCTGGAACGACTCCCATAGCAATAAAATGCAGTGAAGCTTAACATAATAATTCACAACACACAAGGCACTAAAAACGCATATTGAACACCATTGTCAACAATGGCAACAGCGAAGGGTAAGAAAGCAAAGGCAAGGAAAAGGGGAACTCCAATAGTTAGAGGTGTGCTTGTAGCAAACAATGCAAACACAGGAAGCCCTGGTAACAACAGGAGGGTAAGTGGCCATAGAAATGGTGAAATTGAGTCACCATCTGTACTGGAACGACTTGGACAAAGTAATTCTCAGGAGGCAAACGATGGGGGCGGTTTGGAAAATGCACGCGGTTCTCCATACAGAGATGCTGCATTGACCACTCCGTCGTCCACTCCTACGGGAGGGGACGCCCTTCCAATTGGAGGGGTTACCAACGCAGCCGTGAGAGTACTACAGCAACAATGTAGTCTTATGGCAGGACCACAGATTGGTGACAGATTGGGAAATGGTGGACGCATTTCTACATTCAGAGATGTTGCAACAACAACCAATCTGATGGAATTGCACAGACGACAAGTCCAAGTAAGGGAAACGCCCCTAACAATGACAACTACTGGAAACGGCGGACCACTACGAAGGGTTGTTGGTGATCAAGCCTCCCAGAATCGTGATTTTCCATCGGCAACTACTGATGGGTTAATGGAGGAGGTTGACGAGAATACCCCACCTTACATCATTCATGCTGCACTTGGTAGGGATGAAAATGACGATCTGATGGACAACACAGAAACACATCTGTCTGGGAAATCTCTGTCATACAGGAAGGCCAGACATTGCCAACAAACACATGTAACGCATCGTATACAGAACTTGGTGAAGAAAGTCATCTTCAGAAAACTCAAGTTTGTGACCAACGATGCTCTGTTCTGGAAGGCAATGAAGGTTGTCATTGAAGCTGAGGATCCTGTGGAGCAAAGTCGGTTCGTGAAGATATACAAGACATGTGTCCTTCAGAGTCTGAACACAAAGAGGAGTACATGTGAACAGGCGGGGGCAAAGATTGCTAGGGAGCTCCTTATTGCAAAGAATCATCCTATTGGGAGTCGAGAGCCCCCATACTCCGTGGAGACGCTTTGCAAGTTGAGAAGGTCAAGAACTGATCACGAGAGAGAGGCATTCCACTGGTTTATTGGAGAATTTCTTGAGTGCGTCTCTGGTAGGAGGGTATGGGGAAGGAAAAAGTTTACCCACAAGGTGTCGGATCCAATGGAAAGGGGAAGTGCAGAGAAAGTTGTGACTGTGTCAGATGAAGCGTTTGCCATTCTTGTTTATGAAAACTACATTGATAAGTGGTTGCGGAAATACACCTGTGAGCAACAAGGGGTACAGGGTGAGGACACAAATGAGATTGAGAAGAGAATTAAAGGAAGATACACTGCAGGAACAACAACACGAGCAGCAAACATAATGTACGGCGGGTGGAGTGATGAGGGCCTCATCCGATTCAATCAGTTGTGCAGATTAGTGGCGATTGACCGACAGAATGAAAATGCAGCACAGATGGAGGAACAGGTTCTTCAGAGGCTGAGAGAACAGAGGTATGGAAATGGTGGAAATAATGACGGCATGGAACAAACTGATGAAACAATGCTGCAATGGGAGCCTGTGGAGGCATTTTGCGAATTGTAGAATAGGAGAAAGTTCAATGCAAATCTGTCACCGTATAAATATGATTTGTCGCTGCAAAGTTGTTACATGTAATAATTTAAAGACGGATGTAGAATTGCAATATTGCGTATGAATAAAAAATGGCGCAATGAAATATAAATGATACAGAGCTGCACTGGACTCAAAAAATGTTGTTACTTTGGGTCGGCAAATGGTACACTTTGGTGCAGAAAAACAAAAAATTTTAAATTGTAAAAAACTGTACTACAGTTCACAGTCAAAATTATTGTAGTGTGCAAAATAGTTACAGTTGTGTACTGGACTCAAAGAAATAAGGTACAGCGTAAATTTTATTTTACAGTGTAACATCTGCAGCCTTCTGATGTGGCAGAAACAGTTGATTGCAAAAATATGTCGGCAGTGGGAGAGAGGAGCTATGGAAATTACAAAAGAGGAAGTGCACGGGCGAGACACAGCAACACGAGCGCAAGCATTACGTCACGAGATCCAACGGGAATTACGGGAGGTGTATAACAATCGGAATCAGATTGAGCCTCGTCGCATACAAGAATTACTTTATCGAGAAGAACACCAGCATATGCAACGCCCATTATGGGTCACTCGCAACTGGTTAGCTAGTACAAATGCACCAGTGTTTAGAGAAAGTATGCGACGGGCACGGACGAATGCTACTACGGGAGTGCGGTCTATACGGTCGTATTTTGATCCCATACGGTAGGTTACAGCGGTGGAATGGAATTTACTGGACGTGCTCCTACAGGGATTGTGTCTAGTCGCGAAATAAATTCCGAGTCTTGTCCAAATTTCTCTAAGTCCGTTTAGTCGGATGAGTCGTCTGCTTCGTGGTTTCGTCGTACCGTTGTCTCGCGCACTGTCGCGTCGATTCGTGTGTTGTCTGTGGTCATTCTCGTTTCTCTTTTGTGCTCGTGAGACTAGTAGGAATAAATAGATGGCATCGGAATCTGGTCCTAATAGTTTTGTCTCTCTCTCCTGGTTCGTCTCGCGGTGTCGGTCCCGTGATAGTTATCTAGCGGGGGTCCGTCGCGCGATTGTGAGTCGACCTGGTTTCCGCCCCATGCAGAGCATGGCCAGGAGGTAACCGGCGCCAGGGGCGCCGATGAACTCGCATCGGGCCAGAGGAGGTGTGGGTGGGTGGGATTAACTAGAGTAGTGTCTTTGTCGATTCGAGTTCGTTCGGATTGTGAGCAATTGTTATCTTGTGTTGTGTTGTGTCGTGGTGTTCGTCTGTCTGTGTCTCGTGTTCGTCTGTCTGATGGCGACTGCCCGTCCTTTCCCGATCTTCGGACATGCCACGAAATAAATTCCGAGTCTTGTCCAAATTTCTCTAAGTCCGTTTAGTCGGATGAGCGTCTGCTCGCGGTTTCGTCGTACCGTTGTCTCGCGCACTGTCGCGTCGATTCGTGTGTTGTCTGTGGTCATTCTCGTTTCTCTTTTGTGCTCGTGAGACTAGTAGGAATAAATAGATGGCATCGGAATCTGGTCCTAATAGTTTTGTCTCTCTCTCTCCTGGTTCGTCTCGCGGTGTCGGTCCCGTGATAGTTATCTAGCGGGGGTCCGTCGCGCGATTGTGAGTCGACCTGGTTTCCGCCATTTTCCGGTTGTCGTTCGTCCGCAGAATCTGGGGCGATCGTGTAGAAAGATTGTCGACTCGTCATGCGTGCGACACTCGTGCGTGTAGTGGTCTATCTCGTGCGTGAGGCAGAAATCAGCGAACGCTCGGGCTATCGTCAGGTGAAGCGGACAATCGTCGTTGAAGTTCGACTTAGCAAGCCATCCCGCTGCTGAGGTGCTGTCTCCCCTGACTGAGCAGAACGTCTTCGTCCGTCCACGCGGCCCCTTCGTGGAATTCCACGATCATCCCCACAAAGGCAGCAAGGAACTCGAGAGTGTTTAGGGTCGCTCGCCCCAGCAGGTGCTCTGGTAGCTGATATCGCCACGCCAGGCCGCTCTTGAGGCAGTAGCCTCCGATGCCTTGTGGGCATGCGTCCACCCTCACTATGCGCGTCGGCCACCGGCAAACCAGCCTGTTGATCGAGATACCTCGCGACGCCTTCTGAAGGAAAGCCTTCCACAGAATCAGGTCGTCCAGTTGGGGTTTGGTCAGTCTCGCCTTCCCGGCCTGCTTCGAACGCTCGCAGGCCTTGTATAGCCTTCCCATAAAGTGTCTTGCGTAAGGGATGACGTAGGCGGCGTGGCTAAAACGTCCGAGGGTCGTCTCTAGGTCTCTCGTCGTCACGAAGGCATGTCTGTGCGTCAGCATCCTGTCAACGGCTTGCGTCCAGCTCATGTGCTTATCGTGAGGCAGTGCGACGACGAAGCGGCGTGTGTCCACGATCCATCCGAGGATCATCTTCCTCTCGGATGGTTTGGCCTCGGCCAGGAACTTTGGGATCGCAAGGATATCGTCTCTGGGAAAAGTCTCCTTAACCTCGGGGTCGCAAGGCCTCCCGACCAGGTGGAGCGCCAGCGGGATCGCGGCAGCGCTCTTTTTCTGCGTCGCGGGGGTTGAAGGCCCCAAAAAATGTCGTCCAGGTAGCAGTCGAAGCGAGGGAGGTCGTCGTAGGGTGGATAGTTCACTGCGAAGTAGTCCGCCTTGCCGAAAACACTCATTTTGTCGACCGACCCTTTGTCATTGTCCACTGCCCCTTCGGTGTCCAGGAGGTGCTGGTGCGGCGAGTGGTAGACGCTCGGATCCCAGTCGTCCCTGCGGACAAGGTCGTTTGCCAAGTCCGTGATCATCTCCGACACGTCGCTCCATTGCGATGGGTTTGGCGCTCCACCGAACGTCATCCTCAGCGCCACTAACAGCAGGTCGTCGATACTCGTGCAGGACTTCATGGCTGTGGCTGCTTTGAGATGGATTCGTCTGTAGGCGGATTTGCAGTCGACCTTCGTCATCCAGATAGGCTCGTCTGGCCATAGTTGGCGCAGGAACGAGATGTGGTACATGAGTCTGCTGAATGCTTTTCCGAAACGTGCTTCTGTCAGTTGGGATGTGTCCACGCGTTCATTTACGCTTCGTCCTGCCACTCCGCTCGGGCTGAATGACTGGTCATGTGTCAGTCGGAGTTTCTCTATTGAATTTCCTTTCTCGTCGATCGACGTCTGCGCGACCATCCCCAGAGGCGCGACCTCGCATCCCTTGATCTCTAAGGCGGCTTCTCGCGGCAGTGGTAGCTGCCAACCCCTTGAGGCTTCGTCCTTCAGCATGGATATCAACTTTGCCTCGTGGCCTCGGGCCGATTTGTGATTGCCGCGAGCTAAGTTGGCGCGCACGTCCGCGAGGCGGTCAGAATCCGAGATCTCGCGAAGCGGGGAACTCGGCCCCTTCGGAGATGCGCTCCTGAAAACGCGGCCAGAGGGGGTGGGCGGACAGGAGCGGGGCGAGAAGTTCGGTGGGGCGAAACTCGGATCCCGGCGTCAGGGCGCTGAACGGCTGGGCCCGAAGGGCGGCGTCGAGGTCGAGGGCGTACCGTTTGAGCACCGCGAGGTTGTGGCGGGCGGCGTCGTGCGTCCAGTCGAAGCGAAACTCCGTCGCGTGGGTGCGCGGTTGGCCGGAGTGCAAAATAGTGGCAAGGGCATCGGCCAGGCGTGGTTCGGGGAGTCGTGGGAACGGCGAGTCGACGTTCGGGAGCGGGATCGTCGGCAATGGCACCAACGATGGGAACTTACCGGGAAGCGGGCGTGGCGTGTCTGCGAGGGCTGATGTCGGCGCGTCGTGGGCGTCTCCGGGCGACAATGCGCGCGCCACGGAGTGGTCGGTCGGTGGCGAGTCGAGGGCGGGAGCGTAGCGCTCCAGGCCCGACTTCGTTTCGTGACGGGTCGTCGCGGGCTGGCGAGAGATGCGGGGCGTCGGCGACGTGGCGGGGGGCGAGAAGGTTCGTGCGCGTGGGTTCCCGCGGGACTGTCTCGGGCGGCAGATTCCGATAAAGTCCGGGGCGTCCTACGTGGCGTCTGTTGTGGAACTCGGCCGTCGACCGTTCCTGGTCGAACGCCCATTGCGACGGCTGTGCGACGAAGGCGGGCTGGAAGTAAGCAGATGCAGAGGGTCCTAATTTTGTTTTCTTGCTGGGCGGCGTCGCGTCGGACGAGGGGCGGCGCATGCGCGCCCGGCACTGCTCTATCCACGCTCGTACGGCGGTCGTCTGTTCGGTCGTGAGGGCGACGTGCGAGGCGCTCAAGAAACAGCTCTTGACGCACTTCCCGTTTAGGTGCCACCTGCAGCACATGTTCGGGATCGGTCCACTTCGGACGTGATCGAGGAACACCTGCCAAGTGTCGTTCGCGTCTCTCGGGAAAAGGTCCTGCTGTGGGTTTGTGACTGCGTCCGCGGGTTGCCCGCGACGTCCGGCTCGAGCGCTCCCGGCGGCGGCTACAGGCTGCGAGTCGCCCTTTTTGGTCGACTCCACGTCCCAGCCGCTCCTTGAGGAAGTCGCAGGCCGGGAAGACAAAGGCGCCGTCCTCCAACTGCTGCCGGGTGGACCTGAATTCTAGGAGTGCTGGGTTGATCTCGTCCTCGTGTTCGACTCCAGCGCAGAGAACTAGGTATTGTTGCATGCGTTTTTCGATGAACCAACCTAACCTGCACGCGGCTGAGGGGTCAGCGTGCGCTAGCTGGCGGAGCGTCGCCAGTGTGGAGCCGACCGCCCTGGTCAGGAAACGGCTCCACTCGTCCAACATGTGTGTGAGCGGGGAATTGGCTCCGAAAAGGAGCTCCAGCACTCCGCTCATGTTCTCGATAAGCCGCGCGAGTTCGTGAAAATCTTTCGGCACCGTGAAGTTGAGTTTTGTCATGCTCTTGATGTCCTTCTCCGAGAAGCCCGTGGTCGTGTCGGTCGTCTTGAGTTGCATTTGCACAAGGGTGCTGGCGTGATCAGAGGCTTCTCGCCCGATCGCTGCTGCTCGGGCGAACGTCTGGGGACCGCAACAGAAGAGGCTGAAGGCCCCTGGCCGGTCAGGTGTGTCGGCCGTGAAAGAAGCGGTGCGGATTGCGGCGCAGAAGCCCATGGGAATGAACGCGTCTCGACCTTTGGTGTTCCTCAAGAAGTGGTGGATGTGGTTTTGTACGTAGGCCACGTTGCTAAGCGTCAGGATGTCCGAGAAAGACTGGACCGGGCGGCTGCGAATCATCCTGTCGGCGTCCCTTTCGGACACGAAAAGGACCATTCGTTTCGTCGACGGCGGGAAAGAGTCAAAGCCTGTCTTCGACGTTTGGGGGGACGAGGTCGCTGCGTTTGCTGCCTGTCGCTCCAGTAACGTTGACAGGTTTCGAATGGCGTCCTCTGTGCGTCCTGGCGTGCTGGCATGGTCGTCCGTCCGAATGAGGCTCCTAGCTCTGACCGCCAGATGCTTGAGGTGTAGCGATTTCGCCCATTCGTCCGATCGTTTGGAGTATGCGTTTGATGCCGCCACCTCGCTTTGTCGGTCCCGGGTCCTCCTCGAGTTTACCGCTACGCTGAGGACCCACCGCGGGATGTAAGAGGCTGCCTCCGCGCGGATGGTTGCTCTGGACGGGTCTGGGTCCTCGCTCGCTCTCTGTTTAATGGCGTTGACGATCAGTAGGGCGAGCTCCTCTGGCGCGGTGACGTAAGTGTCCATGATGGCGGCTGCGATGAAGGCCGGCACCGGGACGGTGGGCTTCATCGTGAACCCGACGACCGTGACGTCGTCTGTGTCGTCCTCGCTCGCTTCGACTGGCTTGCTTGGCTTCGCCCGGTGCTTCGTTCCGCTTCCTTTCTTCGGTCGTCCTCTGGTTGCAGTCGGCAGGGTGCCGGCTGGCTCGGCTTCGCGCGTGGCTCCGGTGCTGACGCCTGACACCTGGGCACGTGTCGTCAGAGATTCATTGATCGCCGCCAGTACGTCCGACGTAGAATTCCACGAGAGCATCCTCGACCAATCAAAAGGCGTTCCGATGTGTCGCTCTACGACCTGTTTCGTGTCGACCGCCATGGCGGCGGCGAAGCCGCCAGCCCCCATCAGTGCCCAAAGGGCGTTCGTCCCGTCGTTGAGTCCATCGTCAGCGTCGTGGTGGAAGTGGTGAAAGAGTCGGATGACTCCGTGCGTGTTTACCATAAGGTGGGCGACTTCCGGAGAGCACAAGTGTACGAATCCTGTAGAATTTGTACTGACCGAGTTCGTCTTCGAATTCAAAGCGCTGAGCTTTTCGACGACCTCCCACTGGTCGAGCTTCCTGAAAACGTCCAACCACGTCAAGGTCATCGTCATCGGTGAGCGAGCGTCGTCTGACCCCTCCATTGCGTCTGTGGTTCAAGTCGGGTCGGGGGAGAGGCCAGATTAACTAGAGTAGTGTCTTTGTCGATTCGAGTTCGTTCGGATTGTGAGCAATTCGTATCTTGTGTTGTGTTGTGTCGTGGTGTTCGTCTGTCTGTGTCTCGTGTTCGTCTGTCTGATGGCGACTGCCCGTCCTTTCCCGATCTTCGGACATGCCATGCGAGTCGATCTTCTAAGCCCGGAAGAAGCGGCAGGAAGTTAAATTGATATTAGGTTTTTTTTTAGTCCCAGTGCCACTCAAATATCTACTCCGTACAAGTACTAGCTCATAATTCATAATTCATGTAGCTCCTCATGGTTTGAATGACAAGCACCATCTCAATAATACGAACTTGCCTGCAACTGCAGACACAGTATGTTTCAGGATTTGTCATTGGAGGGCAACACACATACGAGGAAAACAAAGTACCTGATATTACTATATATTTAAGGTCATCAATATATGCTGAAACGATTGAGATGGAAGCTATGGGAACCCCTCTGAAAGAAGAATACCTACAATCAAGGAACAATTCATCTAAGGGTGCCAAAACCAAGTCGGCTCTTGGATATGAAGAACCCATTATCTTTGACATCATAAATTTTTGTTCATTATTTTTACCTAAAATATAGGTAAAAACTTAGTAGGACTAAAGAGCTTGTACATCATGTGTATGAAGTGGGTTTCCTTCTATTCCTGAACTCCAAAATTTATTTTTCCTGAATTTTTCATCCCTTGCATAGGAGCTCATACCTTTCATTCCTGAGCTCCAAAATTTCAATTCCTGAATTTTGCTGACTCATTTTAACTAACACTCGGGTGGAATTCCTGAGCTCTTGGACTCCAAATATATGAACTATACCACTTCTTCATTTGTGATCACGAATTTCAATTCCTGAATCTGACATCCAAAAAGAAGAAGTTTGCTGGGTAGTGTGTATGAAGTAATCACCTCAGTAGTTCTGAGCTGACATGTTCATATAAATGATGTAAATGTGGCTCATTTTAACTCTTGATGAAGATTAGTTTTAATGTGCCTATTTGTGTGGTTTTGATGAAGCATTCTACTATTCATTACTAAGTGTCTGGTCAATTCTAAACTGGTTCCACTTTGACTTCATTGTAGACAAATTCAGAAGCAAGATGCCTGGAGTAGTTGTCATCCTCCTCATCAGAGTTGTCATCATCAAGTTGCAAGTTGCTGGACAATCTTGACTTTCAACAACATTGACTGGAAGGTACATGGTGCAACCTTGAAGCAAATGAAAAAGAGGCGGAGTCATTTCGTAAAATATCTCCATGACATACTCTCCACAAATGGCAGGTTAAATTGCTTCGATGAGGGCAGGCGCACGTGTCCACTATGTGAGTGCATAAACGAAGATAGGGATCACATCATGCGATGTCACCACCCATCACGAATGGAATGGCGACAGGGATGCATCACAAAAGTGACGGAGTATTGTCAGGCAACAAAGACTTATCCGCACTTAGCGAGGTTGTTGGTCGAGGGCCTCCAAGGTTGGCTTGCCGGCAATGATATACCCCAAATTAGCCTAGACAGCTATCCACCAGATTTGCATACCGCCCGTGGTGATACGACAACAAAACAAGGTGTGATGGAACCATATAATGCTGGGTTGTTTCGCGACAGAATGGCGCCAAATTCAAGCCCTTTACTCCGATAGGATCATTCAACCCACAAGTGCAACAAAAAGTGAGATTCAACCCAAGCACACCCCGGAACATTGGTTAACAGGTGTAATCTCCGTTGGGATCAGTGGTACGTACTCTGGGAAGATAGAAATCATGACCTCCGTGGCAGAGACGTACAGACACGACAATCTCAATTTCGTCAGGAGGTACATAGGCAGTTAGGATAAATATGCGCGAGCGAAGCAACACTTCACGGATCCGAACGTAACATTTCTGCTATTACTACCACACAGACCCTACATACCACAGTGATTTGGCTACGAATGAACGCCCCCATCTTTAGGGAAAACATAAGGGAAGTTTGGAGAATGACATTGAAGGGAGTCAGGTCTATCTGCACCTATTTCAGTCCCGTACCTAAGCAACCTGGCCCCGACACCGTAACGCCGAACAAGTACAGTACTTATGGTGGCTGCCACCCACTCCCGGGTGGTGGTCATCCGTGAGAGTTGAGCCCCCAAATTCAAGGTGACAGCGGCAGCACATTAACTTAGGCTTTCGGTTTTTTAACTTTAAAAAGAAGGTACTAGGAGTACAATGCAGTCAGTGCAGACAATTCTGTGACTAGTTCCAAACCTTCATGTGAGACAACAAAAACCTTACTTTACTAAGCTTAACGTACTGGAGAGCAGTCCGAGGATGAGAGACAGTCAACTCATAGGAGTGGGCGTTATCTGTGCTTCGGAAAGAGGTCACTATGATTGTTTCTTCTCCATCACTGTGCCTACGGGGGGGGGGCATACTATGAAAGTATGTCCTGATAGGCCGGACTCCCCCAATTGCCATTGCATTCACTCTTCTCATACTGCTGTCATGAAAAATTCTCCGGTTACTGGCAATCCAATTCCAACAAGTTCCCAAAGTCGAACTTATTGATGGTCAACTTCTGAAGGAAGGCGCAATCCTTGTAGGCAAATTTCTGTCATGATGCGGTGTATCGTTTGCAACATTTAGCGTGGAGAAACTCGGCGCTCATACAGGCTATACGTGATTTTTGTGTCAGTGAACAAACGTGTCCAGAACTCCATGAACTATTGATTGATACAATACCCCGCCGGATGTTGAAGGTTTCAGGATGAAGACCGACAACTATTGTGGTACTCTGCATTGGCTTATTGATCAACAATCTCGGACAGGATGGCATCAAATATTCTTGCAAAGAAGATTTCGTTTGGAATGGGCACATTTACAAGATATATACTGATGGCAGCTTCAAGACAAAAGCAATGTTATGCATTCAAAAACGACTGGGCATACTTGGCCACTAAATATTGTGGGCACAATCTTCCCAAACTGTATTACAATATGGACAGAAGCACCATACTGGATCTTTACAGTGTCGTATTGCAATACTACATGGGCCCAAGCTTCCTGAACGGCATGACAACTTGGACAGAAGCACTGTACTGGATCTTTCTGGTGTTGTTGCTTGAAGCAACAATTTGGTTGGCAATATTCTGTTTACCAGTTTGATGAAATCAGTTCTTTTTCTTGAAATTTATTCAGAGACTTGTTTCACGTGCTTCCCATTTGACCGTGCTGCTTACTAGATTTGTTTCCATAGTAGTCCCTGCCCAGGCCGGCGGACTGTTGAATACACTAGTTGCTGAGTAATTGGGATGTGATCGCGCCGTCCACGGTGTTTAGATGAGCTCTTGTCATTGCAGACATTGAGACATGAGCCCGAGTGCATTTATGCTGCACTTGAAATTCCGAGGCAAGAAAATTGGCATTATCATGGAGTTGCGCCGGAAGTGCGAGTTGCGAGTATGGAGTTGTTTTACTATGATGCCCTTCAACAATATGTTGAAAGGTGATGCCAGGAAGAGACAACAGCTCATGTCTGAGGTCCACTAGGAAATCCCAATCAGCTTGTAACCGATCGAGCCTGGAAGATTGGTCTGCATACTTCCCTTTTATTGTTATGATCTTTTCCAAAGGGGCAATCTAGAATAGAGTGTCTGACAGAGATGTCGTATTGTCTCAACAATGCCAAAGACAACCCACTCTCCACAACCAGTGCTACCCAGCAGCATCCGAATGCCCATTGATTTTCATGCTTCACAGATCCATCGCTTAGAAATGCAAGAATTCCATAACTTTATTTGTGACAGACCGTGTATGGGTTGACCTGTAGCTTGATGTGAGTCATCAAGCAAATCTTTTTCCCAGGGGTCTAGCAGCATGAAGTACTCTTCAAATGTCGCAGAATGAGCGAGGTACAGACTTTGAATTGCACAATTACAGAATACTTGTTTGTGCCTGAAGTTGCCATTGATTATCCTGCATACTTGCTGTGACTGTTATGGGGACTACAGCAGATGGTTTTGCATAGAAAGATACTCAACAAGGATAGCTATGATGATGCTTTGAACTTTGTTGCATTGATAGGTTGAGACACCAAATAATTGTCAGCTGCCCAAATTACAACCATTTTATTTGGCAACCTATACGCAGCCAAAACAGGTGAGACAACCAGTCAGCTGTAACAATGTTCGTTAACTTGAGACTTGATTTCGATGCATTCTAATCGGTTCCGGGGGGCCGCCAGCAGACAGAGGATCCGATTAGAATGCAAGGAAATGACGTCAAGCCCTCCTCATGTTACTGTCTTACTGGAGAACTGTATCACCGTTGGAATTTGTACAGTACTGGGTACTGGGTCGGTCCCGTGACGTCATACCTGACGTCATTTCCTCGCATTCTACTCGAAAGGTTTCGATTAGAATGCAAGGAAATGACGTCATGCATGACGTCACAGTACTGACCCTTTCACGTGCTGCCTACGGTGATACAGTACTCCAGTAAGACAGTAACATATTGAGAGCATGCTGATTGGAACGGCTTGACGTCATTTCGTTGCATTCTAATCGGATCCGTATCGGGGAATCCGAAGGTGGTCGTAAAACCCCAGGGTTCCAGGCCCAACGAATTCAAGGACAACGGATGTCCCGAACCCAATCGTGGGGCATTGCTCGAAGCGTCTCGATGAACTAAGTAAAATTCCCTACTCAAGTAGCATACGCGTACAGCGTACAATGTACACGCATGCAATCAAGGGGGACATGTATTGAAACAGTCATTTCGCTGTGCAGCTTTGAGTTCTTTTCAAGATATTGTTGAGCAGGTGACTGCTCGATTCGTGTGTGAATGCAGGTAAACTGAGCTGTAAGGATACGTTCTATCCCTAAAAATGTCGCTGTACCCATGTCCATTTGAGGTTTGTCGCTGCCCAGAACCCTCGTACCCTATTACGAGTCTTCACTGGTTTTGCCGAAAGTCCAGTGCCCGACGATCAATGACGTCTTCGGGGAGTATTAGATTAGAGGTGCTTCACCTTCCTAACTATTATAAACCTTTCCGACTTCGGAGTATTCCATCCTTATATTTCATAGCAATTTATGAAATGACCATTGAGATACGAGGCAAAAGACTCCAACCCAAATGCCAGCTGCAATCCGAATACTCCACACTCCTCACCAGAGACGGGAATTTCAGAAAACATCAAACCCATGGGTACCCACGTAAAGCTACGCTCACGGAAGTACCAGCCCAAACCCACCCAGAACCCATACGATCTACCAAGACCTACCCAAACCCACCTTCAAACCCAGTAGCCAGTACTGGAGTACATGGTTCTACTACTACCGGTAGCAAACATCTACTGTCCTTTTTTGCTATGATTTGCCGGCCCACCCAGACCCACCCATGAAATCCTGAGCTCACCCAAAACCCACCCTTAACCCAATGGGTTTGGGTGGGCCGTGGGTTTGGGTGGGCTGGGTTTGAAATTCCCGTCTCTGCTCCTCACTCCTCACACGCCTCTAAGCATGAAAAAGGCTACTGCGCAACTCTCACAACTCACAATCCTGACAAGTGTTCAACTGATCGACGATCAATAACAATAAGAATACCAAGGACTATCACACAACAAGCTTTACCAAATAATGAAGACGTTCAAGCTCATCTGCCTTGCAGCGGCTACAATCTTTGCCAGTGTCCTCGTGACGACTGTCGGTGTTGTTTTTGTTCGGAAATTCTCTTTGGCGCCTCCGATCAACAACAGCGCTTCCAATAATGAAGTATCACCGTCGTCTATTGACGTTGATATGAACGTACATCACGAAAGCCACCATCGAGACACAGAAGAGGCAAAAACAAATTCGAACGAGGACGCGAACTCGAGAGCAAGGGCTGCTTCGGTCATAACACGAAGAAACTCTCACCGACCGAGTACTCAGACCGCTTCCGGTAGCGGCGGTAACAATGTCAATGATTCCGCCAATACGCTGTCACCAAATTCATCTCCCGTTTCGCCTCGACCCACGTACGGGGCCGTAACCTTTCCTCTCAAACCACCCTCTTCAAGGCCCACGTACGGTGTCTTGACGTTTCCCCTGAGAACCACAGCCGCAAGCCCGGGTCCCGCAGTAGTGTCTCCAAATCAGCCATCGCAAGCGACAGATACCAACATTAAGGCGTTTGTCAAGGTCCTTGTGCGTCGGGACCGACTTCCAACCTTGACGCCTACGCGACCGCGATCCAGTCTTTTCGATGCAGCAGCCGGTGCTTCGGTTCCAAGCTCAGCGCCAACAAGTGCTCCTACCCGAGCTCCAACAAGTGCTCCTACCCGAGTCCCTACCCGTGTGCCAACCGATGCACCCACCCGCGCTCCTACCACAAGTGCTCCTACCCGCGCTCCTACCACAAGTGCTCCTACCCGCGCTCCTACCACAAGTGCTCCTACCCGCGCTCCTACCACACGTGCTCCTACCCGCGCTCCTACCACACGTGCTCCTACCCGGGATCCTACCACTCGTGCTCCTACCCGGGATCCTACCACTCGTGCTCCTACCCGGGATCCTACCACTCGTGCTCCTACCCGGGATCCTACCACTCGTGCTCCTACCCGGGATCCTACCACTCGTGCTCCTACTCGGGATCCTACCACTCGTGCTCCAACCCGGGATCCTACCACTCGTGCTCCAACCACTCGTGCTCCTACCCGGGATCCTACCACTCGTGCTCCTACCCGCGCTCCTAACACACTTGCTCCTACAACAACCCGTGCTCCAACCCGTGCTCCCACCCTTGCTCCTACCCTTGCTCCCACCCTTGCTCCTACCAGCTCTCCCGCCACTTCGATTCCAACCCCTGAGCCAGCGACCTCGCAGCCCACAGAATCACCAACGACGGCTTCGCCATCTTTTGCACCTATCACTCCCCAACCAACTCCAGCGCCAACCACTTCGATTCCAACCTCCAGTCCAACAACCTCACAACCGACGGCATCGCCAACGACTGCTACACCAAGTTTAGCGCCAACCACTTTACAGCCGAGTCCCATTCCGACTTCCACACCAACTACAGCTGCGCCCACCCCGATTCAGACTCTGAGTTGTCCGTCCAGCGGAGGATCCTTCAACTTTTCTTTCGAGGGACCAATCAAGTTTTCTATTTCCAATGGTAACTTGTTGTGCACATTGGTGCAAGTCTCACCCGATGGGAATTACTTCAAGCCTCTTGGGCGCTCGTACAATGGGTTGAATTGGGAAGCGTCAAGTGGAGAATTCTCAACGCTGCCTTGGTCGTGCAACGTTGATTCGTGCTCTGTATCGCTCCCTTCTCTCCCGACAGGCTCCGTCTACCAGTTGACGACGTTTGACGGCAGTGAATTGAACTACACCAAGTCGGATGAAGTAGCACGCTTTTTAGAGCAAGCGACATTTGGTGCGACCAGTGCCGACATTGGAAGCATGGATACTACGAATCTTTCCCGTTCCTTTGCCAGCTGGATTAAGGAGCAGCAAACGGAAGTGCCAATCACATCACACCGCGCATTCTTCAGGAAGCACATGAATGATAGGATGGAGATTGCCACCCAGCAGGGTGCCGTGACCCATCCGTGTCAGAAAGGGACACGCTATCGTCGATTTGCTTTCTCATCGTTGGATGAGTCCAAGTTTCTGAACATCACTACTGTTGGAACAAAGAAAATCCTACGAGTTAATGGATTTGTTCGAACAGTAGTGGAAGGCCCGGTATACTGGTTCTGGGGTCCGTCAGTCGTTTGGCCCGACGGAAGGTACGTTTGATTTCACGCGACGACACTTTGTGATGTGCACTGGAGCACATACTATTGATGTTGAATTCCATTCGTCGAATCCTCCCAGCTGACATATAGTCTATGATTCTCCTTTACTCACTCCACTTTATCTCTATACTTGAACAAAACAGCTACGAAATTGTCAAGGGTCCCCATATTACAGACACGCTTGGTGGACGAGTGCAGCTGTTCCCGCCAGGCGCTTCCACCAGCTCCCTTGAGGTGGCATTCAACGGCACATACGGAAATCCAGCGATACAGTTCGACTCGTCTATAAACGCCACTCCAAATGTATTGATCAACCTATCGCTAGCAAACGCTAAACCCGTCGATGAAAGGTACTTCACGAATCAAGTTTTACGAAACAATGTAACGTCCAGCACACCGATCACGAGCATTCAGGAGCTGATACTGACTGAGACTTTGTCGGATGCGGTTTGTGCGTCACTAGGAGAGCCGGGCAATCCCATTGACCCTGTCTTTGCGCTATTCGAAGGCTCCTACTGGATCCACGACCCGCGCTTTGTAAGTTGACAACTTGTACTGACAGCTGATTGCGCTGCGAGTCTCGATTCTCCATGTCATGTGTTTCTCACGTTAAAACTTCCTTGTATCTTCAACTTTTTGTCACTGCAATCGCAATCGATTGTATTCGTACGCTGTTTGCATTGACTGACACCAGGAAACCTTTTCCAACACTCTGGAGTCGCCATCTGTTGATGGAGGTGGAAAGGTTATCAGAGAAACGTTTAATGTTGTCGAGTTTGATCGCGGTGCAGTTTGTGCCAACGTGCCCAGAACTTTTCTCAACGAGGACAACTGCGCCTTCAGCAGTGCCGTCACGACGTGTGCTGCCGAGAGCTACGATCCCTTCCAATCACTGAGAACTCAATTATCGGTTGTCATGTCGCCCCAAACAATGAAGGACATTTACGTTGTCACCGGGAATGGCACGGCACCTGGCGAAACAACACGTTACGTGTACGCCGTGGATGGGCTACGCATAGAAAGCGATACCACGGTCCCTGCTCCGTGCCGACGCTTCAAAGTCTCCAGGTGGATCCCAATTACATGCACTGGCGCCGCGGCTTCTGTCGATGCGACGGTACATTCCATATTTTCCACGTTGCTTTTCATCAACATGGATTCGAACAAATCTGTTCGTGATGTAAACAACAATTCGACAACCATCTGCCCTGCAGCTTTTGCGACCCTGGTTGGCTTTGAAGTTCAGGATCAAGGAGGACAGTGCTGGAAGAATGTTCATCCAGATCATCTCAACGTGTACGACTTCACCTACTGGACAAAATTGGATACTCACCCAGGCAACAGCATAGCTCGTAACCCGATCAAAGAATTCGCGGAGGCTGGAAACACTACTCTGCTTTTCCCCTCTTGGCACACCATGGATAGGTGGACGCTCAACAAGCCGAAATTCGGATACGTTGGCCGACTTGGAGATCAGATCAATTACTACAATCTGCCTCGGGAATTGCGAACCACAGTCCTGAACAAATATTATGGATTCACACCTGAAAAGATGGCCTTCCCCAACTCAACTGGGGCTATTGTCTGTGGCAGTCCTTTCGAGGAGGGCAATGACCCTGCCCTCGGTGGGAGCAGGCGAAGAGGAGCATTTGGTTCGCTGAACCGGGAATTTGTGGTTCCGAATGAGGATGATTTCGTCAAGCAGAAAAGGATGGTATGGACAGAAATTGCTCTGACAGCGCAAGACCAACTGCGACAGCGAACTGCTTGGGCCCTCTCCCAAATCCTTGTTGTCAGTCCTGATTCGATTCAAGAGGGCTTGTACGAGACAGAATCCATGACTGCCTACTATGATATCTTCATCCGAAACGCTTTTGGAAACTACCGCGACGTACTCAAGGAGGTTGCCTACAGTCCTCTGATGGCAGAAATGCTTACTTACCTCAATTCGAAGTCGCTTTTTTATGTTTGGCGTTCTGCCGCCAAAGTCGAGTATCCAGATGAGAATTTCGCGCGCGAGATTATGCAGCTCTTCTCAATAGGCTTGCCCAAACTAAACCCTGATGGAAGTCAAGTCGTCGACCAGAATGGGGAGGCGATCCGCACTTACACCAACGATGACATCGTCGAATACGCTAGAGCTTGGACGGGACTTGTGCGTCCAGGACGACGAGGAAACATTGAGGATGTCGTCCGGTACAATCGAATTGACCCAATGCAAATCAACGTTGACTTCAGAGACGTATTCCCGAAAATGGGTTTGGATCGCAAGTATATCGGTGACGGTGTCCCACTGTGCGCTGACCTTCCAAGCAAACACTTCCTCAAGGCAGGTGCAACCTACAGACTACTCGGACGAAATCCCACGCCGGAATCGCAGACTGATCCGATCGAGTGGGCGACAGACATTCTGGCTAAACGTCTCAAGCTCCAATCCAATGGGGGATCGACGTTGTTTTCGAAGCTCTGCGGTTCGCAGAGTCCAGCAAACTGCACGTTGGCACCAAAGATTGTCTTGGACCAAAATATATTGTGCAGTGGAGCAGAGTGCGGTGTCGACACCGTCAGGGTTGTTGAAGTTTCCGATGGTATCTTTTATGAGTATGTGCGCACACCGTGTGTGTATCAAGCGTTCTTTGAGAATCCGAAGTCATTGGTTCGACGTACGAGCTGGTGGGATGTGACCTGTGCCGACCCACGAACACTTGTGGCGTCTGCAGCTTGCTGCCAACGAATTTCAAATGGCGTATTTTCCAGCAATTGGACGGACATGGTAAGTGAAGTCAGGGGTTAACTGTTGCAATTTCATGCGAGCGTATGTCTGACTCAAACACGCTCTTGCCTTAGTATTGGGGGGAGAGAACCACATTTGCGACTGCCGTTCAACGATGCGGCCAAAACTTCTGTAATCGCTTCCCTCGTCCATCGTGCAACGCAGCGCTTGTTCCCACTCTTGGCTCATACTGCAAGAACGAGCAATACTTTTGGACGCTTACATCATGCACTCTCCAAGTGAAAATTGATGTGAGTGGCAACGTGGCCATTGTTCATGCTCCGACTGGTATTGAGGAGGTTGCTATTTCTCGAAAGGTAGCGAGTGAAACAAAGACGTTCTTCCGCGTCGACTGGACCGGCAACATCACATCTGTGATCTCCAACTGCTCTGCCGTCCCGGCCTGCAGGGTCGCCGTTGATGGTGCATGTTTATGTGATGTTTTCGTCAAAAATGAACAAGTTTTCTCCAATGGAAACATTTTTGCCCGTGACAATCCAAGCCGTGAGGATGTCCTGACTGAATTGCAGATTGGAGCATTCAATCCAGCTGCGTCGGGTTCAAACCTCACGGTCCGCACTGTCGGAGACGTCAAAATGTACACGGGGAACGGAAGCTTGACATCTGAGTCGATTTTTGAGGTCGTTGACGACTACGGAGTTCGCCAGTTGCGAAAGAATCTTAAATCGACAGTGCAGATCGTTGGCCTTAATCTCTCCTTTCGAAACCCGGTGCACTTCATTTCACTTTCAGAGGGAGCTACGCATGAGGCACATGACGAAACGAATGCGGCTATCGACCACTACTTCTATCATCCCAACACGGCGCCATTCCTTGCACTGCGTTTCGCTCAACGCTTCGGGATTTCCAACCCTTCGCCTGGTTTCATTTCGAGAGTCGCCAGTGCCTTTCGTAGTGGGTCCTATGCTTTCACCGATGAGGCGGGATCTTTCACATACGGGTCTGGAAAGTACGGGGATATTGGAGCGATGGTCGCGTGCCTTTTGCTGGATCGAGAGGCGCGCACCACTCTCTTGGATGCTGATCCCACGCAGGGGTCTTTAAAGGAACCGTTGATCAAGCTCATTGGGTTGATGAGAGCCCTGGAATTCAGGCCGACCGACAACGCCGGATTTGTTGACTTTGATGTCAAAATTGATGTCAAAATCGGCCAAATGGCACATGCAATACCTAATGTCTTTTCCTTCTTTCTATACGAGTACAAACCTGCGGGCCCTGTAGCGCAATCGACTCTCGTCGCACCCGAAGCTCAGGTGATCACCGGACCGAGGACGATCGACTTCATGAACGGCATTTTTTCTTTGATCAAGTATGGACTGTCCCCCTGCCTTGGAGGCTTAGGCGCAGCGACACCTCTAGTGAGCATTCGCTGCCAGAATTATGTTGCTGGAGGAGAAAACAATGATATCAAAGGGAAACTGACGTACTCGCCGCTGAACAGTACTTCGCCCAAAGCAATCACGAATGAACTCGCTACCCTGTTGACGAGTGGACGACTAAGCGCTTCCAGTCGAGGACTGATTGAGGAGGTGATCGGAGCAGAGCCAAATCTCACGTTGGGCATTATTAAGGCTCAGCAGCTCATGGCCGTAACACCAGAATTCCACAGCACGAACATCGCGCGGAAATCAGGCGAAACTCGAGCAAAACCGGAAGCGACCCCACCGTCCACGAAACCCTACAAGGCTGTGGTCTACGTATTGCTGACAGGAGGGATGGACTCTTTCAATATGCTTGCCCCGCACACTTGCTCTGCAACAAACGCCGCTGGTCAAACTCTGTTACAGCAATATTATGCTGCACGAACCAACGTCGCGATCGCGAATAATGAACGCTCTCGCATCATAAATGCTGCTGGACAGCCCTGCAGTCAATTCGTCATACATCAAGATCTTGAAATCGTTGAGAAGCTGTACAAGGATGGTGATTTGGCGTTCTTTGCAAATGCTGGTGTTCTCAACAAACCTTCCGATAGATTGAACTACTATGAACAAAGCAGAACTCCTCTATTCTCTCATAACTCGATGCAAGAGGAAGCTCAGAAGGTCGATCCCTTTGATGGCGCCTTTGGAACTGGTGTGTTGGGACGAATGTGTGACACACTCCAGAAGAAGGGGTACAATGTTCAGCCTATCACCGTTGAAGATGCAACGGTTGCAACTGTTGGCAGCCCTGGTTCTGCTGTCGACCCACTGATTGTGTCGCCGTACGGTGCAAACCCATTCAATCCTTTGCCAAATGGTGAAACATTCGATCCAAGGCCGTATCTGGATCAGTTAAACAATGCGACATCCCTCCAAAGCAGCTTGTTCGGTGAAACCTGGTCTCGGCGCTTACAGACAGCCCTATTCGACAATGAAGCTCTGGTACAGGCGTTGTCGACCACTCAGCTCGCGACAACGTTCCCTGATACTGAGTATGGCGCAAAATTGAAGGCAGTTGCCACTCTGATCGCCTCGCTTAACCAACGTGGTACTGATCGTGAAGTGTTTTACGTCAACTTGGATGGATGGGATCACCATGCTGACATGAAGCCGTCCTTGTCGAAGGGCTTTCAGCAGTTGAACAGTTCCTTGACGGCCTTTCAGCAGGAAATGAAGGCCCAGGGATATTGGGATACGGTCAGCTTGGTCATTACGTCTGACTTTGGGCGCACCTTGACGGCCAACTCTGGAAACGGTACGGATCATGCGTGGGGTGGAAACTATTTTGTGATGGGTGGCGCCGTCAACGGGAGTCGAATTCTGGGTCAGTATCCAAGTGATATCACGGATGATGGGCCAAACAGTGTGGGACGTGGCCGTTTAATCCCAACATTGAGTTGGGAATCAATCTTGAACCCTATTGCGGAGTGGATGGGAGTTGAAACCCAAGCGGAGTTAAATTACTGCTTACCCAATCGCATCCAAACTGGAACGAAGCTGTTCAAGAAGGAGGAGGTGTTCGCGGTATAGGCAGATGGCGATGTCGGTTGTCGCTGTTCGAAACGAATTGAAGAACAAGTGCACCCAGTCGCCGGGATACCGTTGATGCCACAGGGCATGAGCGGAGCGATTCGTCGCATCATACCATAGTGATTCGCGTCTTAATTGTTATAGGCATCGAACTGATGATAGCTTGGGTTTCATTTGTGTTTTGTTCGCGCTCGAAGTGCACAAATAACAACGCCCCTTCCGATTGTATCTCATGCATGCATTGATTCTTTCATCCTTCAAGCCGCAGGAGAACATATCAGAACCCCGACCCCATTCCACTGGCAGTGAAACAACAGCGGGGAATGCTATTGCATTTCACTTCGCTGCGCCATCCATCAGTACTCGTTACGACGTACCAATTCGCGGCAAACATAAAACATGGATGAAAGTCCCTAAACAATCATCGTTAAGGGGTGGAGTTGAAGGTGAAGGCGAGTCGATGACAGGATGACCATTCTTATTTGGCAGTCGTGTCGACGGTGATTTGCGTAGGGTAGAGGCTACTGGTACATAAAACGATTACCTTTTCCTATATATACATAGAACTTGTACCGTAGAGTTGGTGTTGATATTCTCCAACGATGGTATTTTCAAAAAAAAAACTAAACCTCAATTTAACGTGCTGCCGCACTGCCCACTGCGAGGCGGTAGGGTAACGTCCAGTAGGCTGATGTCCAGTAGCAAGGATCACCGTAGTGGTGCAAAGTACGTCTTTATCGATCGGACTCCCGCAATCGCTCTTCGTTTGGCCCGTCTTAAGCTCTCACGAAGTATAGGCCCATTCGTCTGTAGCCAATTTCTAGTTGTAGCAGCTTGGTGCCGTTGGATGTGCTCTTGTGCATCTTTAAACAGAAGCTGTCGAACCTCGGGCTCTAGGTGCGCTTTGGTGTCATATATGGATTGTAATTCTGCTTCTGCCGCTCTTCGAAGCGCCTCCCGCCTAGCGCTTTGGGTGTTCCCGTGGACTATCTCGCTCCGGCTCTTCCATAATACTGTCCATTGCTTCCAAATCTCGATAATGAACTTCTGTTGCCATTGTTTCCCTTTCTTATTTCTTCGGTTGTTTGTTGTGTTCTCCGGTGCCCCATTAGTACTTCTCGCTAGAAAAACCTCTTGCACTGACCCCCCAAGCCGTTGCAAATCTTCCATTGAAAATTTGCCGCCATCCTATTGCGTTTTGTTGTGTAATGACTTGACGCACCTCCATTGGGAACAGGATCGGCAACGATGGTATTTTCAGCTGGTAGTCCCGTACAGTACCCGTTGCTTTAGGACTGCGCTCAGATTTACTATAAAACATGTTACGTAACTCTCACTGTGACATTGTGTAGTATGACATACGAGTATGTACGTAAGGCCGGTGCTTGCAGCGAACGAAACGTTTTCGGCAGAACGGACTTCCCGTTCTGTTCTGTGAAAACGTGAAATATGGTCCTTACCAGAGACGGGAATTTCTGAAAATATCAAACCCATGGGTACCCACGTAAAGCTACGCTCACGGAAGTACCAGCCCAAACCCACCCAGAACCCATACGATCTACCAAGACCTACCCAAACCCACCCAAACCCAGTAGTTAGTACTGGAGTATATGTTTCTACTACTACCGGTAGCAAACATCTACTGTCATTTTTTGCTATGATTTGCCGGCCCACCCAGACCCACCCATGAAGTCCTGAGCTCACCCAAAACCCACCCTTAACCCAATGGGTTTGGGTGGGCCGTGGGTTTGGGTGGGCTGGGTTTGAAATTCCCGTCTCTGGTCCTTACAGGCATACTCCCTATGTAGAAATAACCACAAAACCGCAGAATCGGAGAGCATTTTATATATACTATCCTGACATGTATAGGTGTAAAAGAAATCAGGCGTTGAATGTAGTTGTGTTAAAAATGTACTAAAGAAGGTATCATGTGGAGCAGTCGTGTCGTTTGTCGCTTGTCACGTCGTTCGTCGAACAAATTTGCCGCCATGAGCAAATGGGCCAAAAAAACCGCAAGAAGCACTCAACAGACATGCCGCGCGGCTCGTGAAAGAAAGGCAGGCGCTCGTTTCGTTCGGATGCTACGATTCGCCGTCTCGGATCAAACGACGAGCTTCTCTATCGGATGCGGTTATCGGTGACAATCAGATGAGTTCCGAAGACAAGAATAGCCGCCTGCCCGCGCACCGCAACTCGCATTGTACTCCATTGGCACAGAGTACTGTAGTACCACACCGTCCCATGCCTGGTCCCATTTATGGCTGGATTCAAGTTTAATGAACTTAAGGTAGCCTCCGTAGAGCCAGTATGCTACTTTTTTAGCTCACCGCCGACAGACCTTCGTCTATCACGTCGATCACCACACTTCATTGTCGCTGACCTTTGCCAACACATATCTCATGTTCCGTTGCATCTCCCGCGTGCACAGATAGCTCTAAAGCTTCATCAAAGGCATTATGAGTAGTAGAAGCATCTGTGCACGCGGGAGACGCAATGGATTGATGTTTATCTTGTCTTGTGTACCCGCGGTTTTAAAGGCAGGGATTTGTTGCCAGCCAACGCAGGAAGTTTGTACCATTGTTCAATAGACTCTGCAGTTCAAGTTGCTGTATAAAGGTGCTGAGTATTATTTGATGTGGAAGCAAATAAATGAAGGTGAGTAACTTTGGAGGAGGCTTGGATACCTCGTCAAAACTCAAAAGTGCTCACGTTCCGCGCGTCACTTTTTGATACGACACTGTTTTCCTTTTGGGGAAGCAATGGCCTCGACTAACAAAACACTTGAGCTTGAGTTGATTTCCGCTGAAGTCTCATTGCATCATTGCTTACTGGCGGCCTTCAACAAGCGAGGCTCATGCAGTGCAAGACCAAGCTTGATTCGTCGCTTTGGTCTCTGTTTTGTTGCCGTTGCGTTTGCTTCGAAGAATGCGACGCATGGTGCTCCTGACGGAGCTCGAATATTCCCCCAAGCCTTGTGAACGTGTGGGTTTGCATAGTCTTCGAAACATTATTCATCTCTGGAATACATGGCGACGGTGTGAAAATTCACCAGCAAGCATACGTTGAGTTTGTTACCACAACGTGTTTCAGCAGTACTATTTGTGAATTCAACTATTGATGTCATCTGTGATGCTGTTCCATCATGTTGTGGCAAAAATACAATGAGCTTTTGTACCAGTTCAAGTGAAGCCGTTTAATTCCACTTCTTGATGTCGTGCAGTGTCGATCCCGTCGGCGAATGCAACTCTGCATATGTTCTTGAGGAGGACACACCAATCTCTAATGGAAGACCCACCACAAAGACTACTAGAGGACCGACCGGCAAGATTAATGAAGCATCAGTTGTCTATGATGCAACTTTTAGATGGTGCAACTTGCCACGAACCACCTACGGTCATCGTAGCGATTCAGAAGTTAAGAAAACCTCTCAAGCCTTCTTATTGTTGGCCTTGGTTGCACCATTGGAGTGCGCAGTCGACGATCTTAGCAAGTTCAAACTGGACGGGGGCGCATGATGAACTAGTAGTATGTTTTTGTGATGTGTTCATATGCCATGCGATCATGGTGGTCTAAGGTCCGAGGGCCTCCAATCCAAGTGTGCATTAACATGACAAGAACGGAGAAGAAACGAAACGCAATAGCTCATTGAATACTAAGTATACTAAATATTTATTTCATACTAAGAGCTACTATCGGCTACCCAAAGGACTTTTTTCCTGCATCCAGCCATAGTCCGAGTTCTAATTACGTAGCACTTCATACACAAACTCGGTTGTTGCGTTTTGTGCGAACCCGGCATTCACACAGAACGCCCGCGGCGTTCTGTGGTTTCGATCAAAAGTACCCGGATCCCCGAAAGGCGCGCGCCTTTCGGGGGCAGTTTTGGGGGCTGTAAGGACCATTTTCCCCCAGAATAGATGCGGCGTTCTGTTTTGCGGGGCGTTTCGTTCGCTGCAAGCACCGGCCTAAGGTGGTGTCCATACAAAAATGTTTCGATCCAAGTTTCCAAGTTTCCAAATGGTCGAACTAATCGACTCGTGATTCAACTTCGATTTTTGGTTTAGTGGGACTCTTCAGGGCGTGTTTAGGGCGTGTCCATTCAAAAAATATTCGATCCAAGTTTCGAAGTTTCGAAGTGCTCGAACTAATCGATTGCGGGTTCGATTTTTGTCTTTCCTGAGTGGTGTCCATTCAAAAATAAGATTGTTTTAGTATCCAAGTTTTGAACTCCCAAGTTTCTCTTTTAACAAGTCGATGGTGAGTCGTTGTCTCCTGATGAGATGGAGGACGTTGCCGAAACGTCGTCGTTGTCTTGATTATCAGCAGCATCCACTTGATCTTCCTCTTGATCCCTCCCGCCCTCACCTTGTCCACTCCGTTCCCAGCGATCGATGATACGAATCAATTCAGACCTCATCGATGCAAGACAGTCTTCAATCTTCTGCGGAGTAGCCAGAAGTAGTCCAGCTACAAGCTCGTATGAACAATCAGTTGCTCTCTGGAAATCCAGATGGCAATCTGATGCGGGAGCTATAGGATTGAATGTAGAGTCATTCCAGAGTTCTGCGATTACTTCAAAGACATTCGGGGGTCTGCAAACGTGACGGCAATCGTTAGCAACTTGCCATGAACAAAGATGAAGCAAGAAACACAATGCTGGTTGTCGCACGAACTTACCTATTTTCGGAATTACGTGCATCTAACTGCTGACGTGACATGCCATCTGCTCTTGTCAGGAACAAAGACTTCACATTGTCCTGCGTTAGACACATTATGACACGAAGGTAGGGAACACAGCCGCGCCAGTTACCCCTTCGTCCTCCAGCTGTGCCGCCAACACTTCCATTGCTGTTTCCACCAACCCCAAATGACACGTCCTGTTCATTTCTTCTCGTCCTTTCTAGCACATTGCGTAGCCTCACTACTTCGTTCCTGAGAAATTCAATGTCGACTTCATCGCGGACAGGGTTTCGATCAAGCCACTCCAACGTCCTTTCCCTAGTCCAGTTACTTGGACGAGGCAAAGGAACAATGTGAAACAACTTAGCACGCCGTACAATTTCATTGACATAGTCAGTGTTTCGAGGACGAATAACCGATGTCTTTGCAAGAACGGACCACGGCTCTTGATCAAATGAGAACAGAGGTTCATTGTTGTTGTTGTCAGCAGTCAAACCAATACTGATTAAGTGTAAAATCTTTTTGTTGTTACCTGAATCGATGTATACTTCTTGCGAGACACATCGCCCCCCTTGTGCTGGAATCACTTCTCCTTCATCTGCCGTTGCATCCACACCAGTGTCGTTGCTAATATTGTCGAGATGATGCTCAGAAATCATCGTCGTTTGGCACACAGCATGCTGGTGTTGACGACGATGATTCCGCAACAAGATCTGAAATGGAATACGATGCAAATTGTTGGAAGCAGAACAACAATTCAGAATTGGCTGTATCAACTACTCTGTGTACATCTCATGTATGTAAAAGCTACGGTAGTCCTACTACATGACAAACATGAAGACCACAGTTCTTTGTGTGAAGAACACAGATCTTTGCGTACGTGTGCAAAGATCTTTTTAAGTTGAGTCCAAAACTTCTTTAATGAGTGGTCAAAAGTGAAAAGGTTGAACAGGTTATGAATGTTGGATTTCTGAACTTGGCTAAAAAAATCTCGTTAACTTGGATCGCCGAGGCCGCGAAAGATGAGTCCCACTAACTCAGAAATCGAAGTTGAATCACGAGTCGATTAGTTCGAGCACTTCGAAACTTCGAAACTTGGATCGAATATTTTTTGAATGGACACGCCAGAAACATGTATCCAAGTTTCCAAGTTTTCCAAGGGCTCATCACCCAATAATTCGTGATTCAACTTCGATGTGCATGTTGACGGGACTAGATCTCGTCCAACTTGGCAATCGAAGTTTCCGAGATTCTTTTTGCCAAGTTTAAATCCAGGTTGCTTGCAGCACTGTTCTTTCAGAGCCGCTTGTTTTCTGCGGAGGTCTGCAATCTTCCCATGATATTCCCTGATATATCCAGTACCGCAAGGCCCCGTAGAAATAGATTTCGCAACCTCGACAACCTCCGCAAAATCTTCGTTTACAGATGATGTTGCTGAGTTCATACAGTATGTACAGTAGCGCACACATTGCAAGGTTTTGAAGTTCTGTTGTCGACAGCTCTTTCTCTTGACGTTCGATCCATTACTTTCCTTTCCTTACTTGCTTTTGTGCTTCCACAGTCCGTCGTCGTATCGAAAATACAAGCAACTGTGACGGGTGAAAGGAGACGGGATTATGTAAGCATTTACTTGCTTGCTGGTACTGAAGCGACACGACGACGACTTCATCTTATATGACGAAGCGTTGACACATATGATCAAGCAAACACTCTTTCGCGAGCTCGTTACGCTAGTAGTAGGAGGCAAGTGCCATGTATTGTGACAAGTGTGCATCATGCTGTTCTTGTTGTCAACCGTTTATACTAACATTCTAACACAATTACGCTTTTCTTGTTGCGGGTTCTTTAGAACACAAAATGTATTTCAACGTTTTGTTCACAGCTCTGCGTTCAATCCTCTAGCTCTCCCATCAGCATGTCACAAAGATTTCACAACTACAATAGACTGTCATCACGACCTCGTTGTTCGTCTTGTCCTCGCGACACCGCAGAGGTTTCAAGTAAGATTTTTTTACTTCGACAAGCTCGGATCTCCTGCTGATTATATCTAACTGGGAGAACGGAGAAGGTGATGGTGGCATAGAGAACGAAGGTCTTCTTTGTTGTGTTTTAATAGCATTAACTACTAGAGGTCTAGTTATATCATCAAACAACTCAGGTTGTTGGGACAACGAAGTACTCCGAGAGATGCATCGTGGACAAAATGGTTTTGGTACTCACGCTCGTTCTGGTGAAGGAAACTTGGGAGTTCCTAAGTTCGATTTCACCTTCTTGTATAAACACGACTTCATTTGGATAAAATCGAACCTACAATTATTGGGTGATGAGCCCCTTGGAAAACTTGGATACTTGGATCGGTTTTTTTCTTGTATGATGAAAAAAAAACTTTCGTTAACTTGGACGTCCAAGTTAACGAAAGATGAGTCCCACTAAACCAAAAATCGAAGTTGAATCACGAATCGATTAGTTCGATCACTTGGAAACTTGGAAACTTGGATCGAAACTAAGCGATGTATAAGCATGCAACCTCACAGTAGCACAGTAACAGATGGAATCTTACTCCAGTGCAGCGATAGGTTTCAATTCGCATCCGTCAAGAATCACGACTCCCGCGCTCAACAATTAAATCAGAGGCACCTTTCTCGATTGATGCTAGTGCTGGGTGCTGGGTGCTGGGTGTTCTTCGACTTGTGTGCGCCTGCATACTGATTGGTGCACCACCCACCCCTCGTAGAAAGCATGCGTTTACTCTTTTGGAAGAAGAAGAAGAAGCCGTCGAGTGCGGAGGACACTGATTTGATCAACAACGCCATGCATGGTAATCTCGAGAGAGTTCGTAATCAGTTACGAGCGGGAGCCAATGTGAATGCGAAGGATACTTATGGCAACACAGCTCTTATGTGGGCCTGCTTATATGGTCATGAAACTGTCGCCCTTGAAATCTTGAAACAAGACAATGTCGACGTGAACGTCAAGGATAGTAATGGTGTTACGGCCCTTTCCTGGGCGTGCAGCGAGAGCCTTTCAAGTGTCGCCCTTGAAATCTTGAAAAGAGACAATGTCGATGTGAATGTCAAGATTTGTTATGGCGACACGACAGCCCTTATCGTGGCATGCAGAGAAAGCCTTTCCGATGTCGCCCTTGAAATCTTGAAACGAGACGATGTCGATGTTAATGCCAAGGATTGTTTTGGCCACACAGCCCTTGCCAGGGCGTGCATAAATGGGCATGCAGATGTCGCCCTTGAAATCTTGAAACAAGACAATTTCGATGTTAATGCCTATGATAGAGAAGGTCGGACAGCTCTTTACTGGGCGTGCACCGCGAGCCTTGCAGATGTCGCCCTTGAAATCTTGAAACGAGACAATGTCGATGTGAATATGAATTACGAGATTAGTTATGGCGACACGACACCCCTTATCGTGGCATGCAGAGAAAGCCTTTCCGATGTCGCCCTTGAAATCTTGAAACGAGACGATGTCGATGTTAATGCCAAGAATGGTGATGGCAACACATCCCTTATGATGGCATGCATCCAGAGCCTTCCAGATGTTGCGCTTGAAATCTTGAAGCGAGACAATCTCGATGTGAATGCCAAGGATAGATTAGGTCAGACAGCACTCTACTGGGCGTGCCGGAGGGGCCTTGTAGACGTCGTCCACGATTTGCTCCAGCGCAAGGTGGATGCAAATATCCCAACAAAAACTGGTGCAACAGCCCTTTATATTGCGAGTGATTTTGGCCATTTGGAAGTTGTCCGCGAGTTGCTCCAGCACAGCAATTTGGATGTGAATGCCAAGGATCGTAAAGGCCGTACAACATTTTTCTGGGCTTGCTGCGATGGCCGTCGGGGTGTTGTTCGCGAGCTTTTGACTTGCGAGAGGGTGGATCCGAATGTCCAAGGAGCTCTCGGTAACACATGCCTTATCTGGGCGTGTCTCAGAGGCGATGTCGACGTCGTACGCGAGTTGTTGGAATGCGACAGGGTCGATTCGAATCTACGAAATAAGGCTGGCTCGACAGCTCTTGATATTGCTCGAAAGTGTCAACTATTGGAAACTACTCGTTGCCTGGAGGAACATGAACGAAGTTTAATTTCTTCTTGGAGCCGAAGCGCCTTTCGCAATTCTTGAGGCATTGCCAGCATGGTCGAGCTTATTTTGGGCCGGTGGACTGGTGAAAAGTCACCCTAGGAATGGAGTGAAATTTGCAGTTTGGGAGGAATCTGCGTCACGACGAGAATAAACTTATCGTTTATGGATAAGAATGGCCCAAGAGATTGATCAAAGAGTCGTTTGACTTAAAACCCTCAAGTCTATTGTATGTGATGTTGCGGTATTCACAAGAATAACTACAGGACTCGCACAGCAATCACGGGTAGATACTTCCTCGTGAAGGAAACTGTCCAACGTTTAGTATTGGGCTTCTCCATTGCATGCTACAGTTGCACCAGAACAAAATGCTTTGCGAATGGACGTTGTCCCCCAATGACTCGCCTCACGCACGTTTCGGTCACTTGTCGTTTGGTTCGATGGCCACATGGACAGTCCATGTCAGCAACCATTTCTCTCCCCGGCGGCTTGTTGGACGACGGTGGACGAATTCGCAATCAAAAGGCATTGACTTCGGGCTTTTTGTCATTAAAGTGTTCACGTTGGAGTTATCAGGTACCATAGGTAGTGGTGTGCATGTAGTCCGTTGTTCTTGCTTTGCTGCCGTGCTGAGTTGGTGCTTGGCGCGCTACCACCCACGTCGTCTTGGAGGGGGAACGACATTCCGTCGCATACCATCAAGCACATCTTCGTGTGCTGTCTGAATGGGCGAACCATGAGATTGTTTGGGCTTCGTCCCTGAACTTCCCTCCAAGATGTTGGCATGCACAAAAAACCAGACATACTCGGAAACCGAGCTTCTGGGCTTACGACAGCGTGTTAACAATATGGACGAGGGACAAAACCATCCTTGGATAGAGGTGGATGTCTTCAGTTTGCGTGGACCGGCAGCCTAATCAAAAAAGTGCAGAGCCGAAATGGTTAACACCATTGATGTAGGCACACCACATCCGGTTTGTTTCCGTCATGTACGCTGCTTGGTGTCAGGAAAGAGTTCCTGATGCGCAGGGTCAAGCCACTGGATCTCAATCAGCAAGACCCATCCAACTATCCGACAATGCATAATCACGCCACTCAGAAGCGCATTTGAAGTCACTCCAGCCTTCTTCTCAGTTGTGTCCTGTACCATCCGCGTGAGCAGTGCCTCCAGGAAAATGGTTCGCCTTTGGGACTCCAGATAATCAACCAACCTGCCTACCAACATACTCTTTCTGTCGCGGCGCGGGGGATGTTCGCCATCGAATCAATGTCGTCTATGCAAACACCAAACAGGTAACCGTGAATGGTTGTCGAGTTGAGAAACCAGATCCATGATTGTTCCCGATCATCGAATGTCTTTCAGCATTTGGAGCTCAATTTCGAGTGATGACCAAGCTCGACAGTCCAAAGTGCTTTCCAATCTCTCCAGCACTGTACGCCAAGGAATCTTCGTCGCCGTAGGGAAAGGCAGTCCGAGTTTGATCCAGTCCCAACGATTCGAGATACGATTCGATCCACCGAGCTCCAAAAGGCTTCCGTCCCCAGCATACAGATCTGTAGTGAGGATCCCTTGCACGTGTGTTGCCATGGCATGTGCCACGGCGGTATGCATTCTCTCGGGGCGTCCAACGGATGCCAAGTGTCGACTGGATGATGACGCCGTCCAGAGAGTGGTCATGCATGGACTCCGTATATTGCGTGGCACCTAGTAGTTCAAAAACACACGTCCCTCGCGCTCCTTGTTCATTCTACAAACAAATGACCTCTACCTCCAAACGCAAGCAAACGGCCTTGGCAGCACAATAGTGGCGGCATTTGTCTTGTGAATGTGATCCTCATGTATATGACGTAGCTGCAGCAGGAACGATACGGATCTTGTTCGCCAAAGTTGTTGGATCCGTTTCTGACTCGATTGATGATCAGACGATCAGTACCACGGGTAGTCTAACATTCCTCGCCACATCAACCGCGCTTTGGGCGAACAGAAGATATCTGTTAGCTGGTATTGGACGATAGCAATGATGGAGACGACCGGTACCATGCCTTGGATTGAGGAAATTCCAATCTCTTTTGCTCTTCTCTTGATGATCGATGATCGATAAGTCACGCTGTATCTTGGTACGGTACTTGTACGTAGCAACGCCTGTTCTGACTACCCTGAGTATACTGGAAGGTGGACGACTACACGTACTATACCTTGCTGTATCGCGAGAGAGCGTGTGTCATCCGTCAGGAATCACGACTCCCGCGCGCAACTATTGAATCATGCTTGATCGGCACCGTTACACGCATTTGCGCTGAACCAAACTCTCGTAGAACGCGTGCATTTTCTCTTCTCCAACAAGAAGCATGTCGTTGAGGAGTAGGAATGCCTCTGCTTTGATCTACAACGCCAAGCGTGGTAATGTCGAGAAAGTTCGTGATCTGTTACGAGCGAGAACCAATGTGCATGCGAAGGATAGTTATGGCCTCACACCCCTTTATTGGGCGTGCTACTGCTGGGGAGACAATGTGAATGCGAAGGATAGTTGTGGCCTCACAGCCCTTTATTGGGCGTGCTACTACAGCCATTCGTATCTCGCCCTTGAAATCTTGAAGCGAGACAATGTCGATGTTAATGTCAAGGATAGTGAAGGTCGGACAGTCCTTTACTGGGCCATCCGCATGGGAAGTTCACGTGTCGCCCTTGAAATCTTGAAGCGAGACGATGTCAATGTTAATGCCAAGGATAGTGATGGTCGGACAGCACTATACTGGGCGTGCGTGCATCGCCGTGCAGATGTCGCCCTTGATATCTTGAAACAAGACAATTTCGATGTGAATGGCAACCCAGCCCTTCACATGGCATGCCAAATGAGCCTTCCAGATGTTGCGCTTGAAATCTTGAAACGAGACAATGTCGATGTTTATGTCAAGAACAGTAATGGTCAGACAGTCCTTATCTTGGCGTGCATCCAGAGCCTTCCAGATGTTGCGCTTGAAATCTTGAAGCGAGACAATCTCGATGTGAATGCCAAGGATAGATTAGGTCAGACAGCACTCTACTGGGCGTGCCGGAGGGGCCTTGTAGACGTCGTCCACGATTTGCTCCAGCGCAAGGTGGATGCAAATATCCTAACAAACAGTGGTGCAACAGCCCTTGGCATTGCGAGTGAGAATGGCCATTTGGAAGTTGTCCGCGAGTTGCTCCAGCACAACAATTTGGATGTGAATGCCAAGGATGATGAAGGCCGTACAGCGCTATACTTTGCGTGCCGGAACAACCATTCGGATGTTGTCCACGAGTTGCTCCACCACATGAATGTCAAAGGTGATGATGGTTCAACAGCCCTTTTGGGTGCGAGCCAAGAGGGCCATTTGGAAGTCGTCCGCGCGTTGCTCCAGCACAACACGGTGGATGTGAATGTCAAGGACTATAAAGGCCGTACTGCATTTTATTGGGCGAGCTACAAAGGCCGTTGGAACGTTGTTCTTGAGTTGTTGACACGCGAGGAGTTGAATCCGAATGTCAAAGGAGTTCATGGTAACACAGCCCTTATTTGGGCATGCCTACGGGCCGAGGAGGATGTTGTGCGCGAGTTGTTGAAATGCGACAAGGTCGATGTGAATCAAAGAAATAATGCGGGCTCGACAGCTCTTGATATTGCTCGAAATTGTCAGGTGTTCGAGATTACTAGTTGGCTGGAGGAACATGATGTACAGGACTCGTTGTGGAATGAAAAGGAATTGGTTTTGAGATGAGTTGTTAACGATCTTCCTCTTCATGTGGACGAAGATGGACATGGAATTTGAAATAAAATCGAGAGCTTGTGTGAATTCTGCGTCAACGATGCGAATACGCTTCTCGTTGAGAATGTCCCCAGCTATCCATCAAGAGTCTCTTCAATTTAAGACCCCACTTCTATTGTACGTGCTGTCAGGGTAATCACAAGACTAGCTGCAGGACTCGCACGGTTAGATACTGCCCCGTGAGGGATGTCGTCCAGCATTCATTATTGGGCTCCTCCGTTGTATGCTACCGTTGCACCAGCGCAAAATATTCGCGAATGGACCTTGTCCCCCAACCTGTCTCCTCACGTACTTGTCGAACACTTGCCTTTTGGTTCGATAGTCACATGTACAGTCAGCCTGTCAGCGGGTGAACAAACTTGGAATAATATGGCATCATTTCGCGCTACTTGTCATTCAGGTTTTTCAAATTGGAGCCACCTGGTTTTGCAGTACAATAGCTAGTTAAGTGCACATAGTCCATCGTTCTTGCTTTGTTGCCACACTGAAAAAAGGCATTTGGCTTTGTCGCGCAATTTGTCATTCAGGTTTTTCAAATTGGAGTTACCTGGTTCTGAAGTTCTATAGCTATAGTGGTGTGCATGTACTCCATTGTCCTTGCCTTGTTGTCACGCTGAATTGGCCAAGTGCTGATCCCATCAGCTAGGAAGGGGTAAGACTTGTTGTCGCATGTTGCCACCAAGCAAATCATCATTTGCCATCTGAAAGGGCAAACCGCGAGATTGTGGAGGCATCGTCCCAGAACTCCCTTCATGGTGTTGGCAGTCACGAGAACGAATTAGCGATTGCACGAGGGATACAAGAGAATTCAGATAGAGGTGCTGGACGTCTTAACTTTGCGTGGGCCGTCAGCTCAATCGATAATTGCAGAGCCGACGGTTGAAAACCCACTGATGTAGGCGACCCATCACATTCTTGAATCAATTTCCGTCATGAGATCGCATACAGTATCGCCTTGCGCCATTCGCCATACGCTCAACAAGAATTGCGATCCCTCGCGCCAAAGTATCAAATTCCTTGGTATTTGGTAGAGCACTTAAAGTTCCGCTGCTGGGTGTCACGAGATAGTCCATAGTAGTCTTCTGGTAGGAAGCCGCTGGATCACGAACAGCAAGATCCATGCAAATGTTTGACAACCACTGTACGATCAACCTCATACCATCCACGCATACAGTGCCTCCAGTAAAATTGTTCGACTTTGGGGCTCCACATAATCAGTGAACCAAGAAACATGCCGTTTTCCGTCGTGGCGCTGGGTATTAGACATCTTATCAATGCCGTCTACGCGAAAACGATAACATGGCTGGAACTGTGAATGATTGTTGTGTTGAGAAACCAGATCCATGGTTTGTTTCCGACAATCGAATGTCAGCTTTGGCAGCTCCATTTTGAGAGATGATAAAGCTAGACAGTCCAAAGTATGTTCCAAACTCACGAGCACTGTACGCCAAGGATTCTTGGTCGCTGTACGGCGAATTTGATCCTGCACCAACGATTTGAGGGACGATTAGATCCACAATGTATGCAAGCAAAAGGATTCGGTCTTCCACCACATCCCCGTCATGAGCATCACCTGCAAGTGTGCGCCATGGCGTGTGTCACGGCGGTACACGTTCCATTTGCAACTCTTGGGGCGTTGGTTGCCAACACGTGTCGCCCAGATGATGACGCCGTCGAGAATGGCCACGCCTGCACTCCATTGCACGTTGTTCAAAAGCCGATATCCCTCGCGCTCCTTGTTCATTCAATCAACAAACGACCTGTATCCGAAGACGCAAGAAATTGGCCTTGGCGGCACGAGTGGCGTCACCTGTCCTTTGTTCTTGTAATCCTCATCTATAATGTGGCTGTAGGACATAGCCGGAAGGAAACGGATCGTTTTCGCCAACGTTGTAATGATTTTCATGCCATCGGATCAGTTTCTGACTTGATTGATGATCAGATGATCAGTGTACTCGCAATAACATTCCAACATTCCTCGCTATGATGCATCAAGCAGCGGTTTGGGTGAACAGAAGATGCCAGTTGTGTAGAGCAGGAATTGGGCGATAGCGATAGCGGTGTGTTCACAGTTCACATGTCGTACAGTATGTGCGTATGTATCTGCGTATGACATCTGCCTGATGATGCGATGGGCACTATGAGTCAATTCGGGTCGTTATGTGCTTGGTATTCTGCCGTTAAATCCCGGTAAACATGGTACTATGTTCCGTGGCATGCATACAGTATGAAGTCTGCTGCACCTATCATAATTCCGCTGAAAGACAGCACACAGCGAGGGTGATGGGTTTCGATTCAATTTCTGGGAAATGCAGGAATCGCGGTACCCTCGCCGCCGCTCTGCCAAGGCGATGCATTGATCGCGTTAGTTGTTGCGAAACGATATTCCTCATTGGCGATGTCACAGTAACGAATGCTATCAAGGACGAAAGGATTGATCGATTCGGCACCATACGTTTCCTTGAGTGTTGGGCTCATGAACAAGTTCGGCGTCGCCGTTAACATTGAAAGAAACATGGACAGTGGTAAGCCTGAATTTACCATTGCCAAGGATCAAACCTACAAATCAAGTCAGCCGGGACCGTTTTGGTAGAGGGAGATATCGAGTTCCGCCATGTGTCATACGTTTTGGCCTGCGTTGCCATGAGTGAGTGCGCCTTCCCTTCTACCTGAATATCAAGCTGGCTTGACGCAGGAAGTACGTATACGTACTTCGAATACATGTCATTCAAGGAATTAAATGCTCGTATTCTTGTCTTGTCAGATGTGTTCGGGCGTGGAATTGATATTGCGCGTGTCAGTTTTGTCGTCACCTGTTATTTCCCTGATGATTCCGATCAGTATCTTCACAGCGTCGGTTGTGCTGGTTGTTTGGCAGCAACAGGATTACCATTTCGACGTGCAAAGTCGCTTGGAGGTGAACATTCCAGAGTTGCCAGACAAGATTGATATGTCCAGCTAGTATTATGGCAACTTACGAGTATGTTCAAGGTACATACAGGGGTGCAACACTGAAAAGTTAAGTAACAATTGACATTCATTACGAGCTGGAGCCAATGTGAATGCGAAGGATATCCATGGTCTGACAGCCCTTACCTGGGCGTGCTACAATAAACATACAGCTGTCGCCCTTGAAATCTTGAAGCGAGACTATGTCGATTTGAATATCATGAATAGTTATGGCGAAACAGCCCTCATATGCGCGTGCACAGAGAGCCTTTCCGATATTGCCCTTGAAATCTTGAAACGTGATAATGTCGATGTGCATGCCAAGGATAGTGGAGGTCGGTCAGCCCTTTACTGGGCGTGCAAAGAGAGCGTTTCAGTTGTCGCCCTTGAAATCTTGAAACGAGACAATGTCGATGTGAATATCGTGGATAGTGATGGCGACACAGCACTTCACTTCGCTTGCAACAACAGGCTTTCCGATGTCGCCATTGAAATCTTGAAACGAAGCATGACGCTGAGTGCAAAGGAAACTGACTTGATCAACAATGCCAAGGATGGTAATCTCAAGGAGGTTCGTGACCTGTTACAAGCGGGAGCAAAAGTGAATGCCATGGATAGTTATGGCTTCACAGCCCTTTGTTGGGCATGCGTCCGTCGCCATTCGGATGTCGCCCTTGAAATCTTGAAACAAGTCAATGTCGACGTGAATGCCAACGATAGTGAAGGTCGGACCGCCCTTTACTGGGCGTGCAAGAAGAGCCTTTCAGATGTCGCCCTTGAAATCTTGAAACGTGACAATGTCGATGTGAACGTCAAGGATGGTGATGGTCGGACCGCCCTTATCTTGGCGTGCAAGAAGAGCCTTCCAGATGTCGCCCTTGAAATCTTGAAACGAGGCAATGCCGATGTGAATGCGAAGGATAGGGGTGGCAGCACCGCTCTCCACTGGGCGTGCATGAGGAGCCTTCCAGATGTCACCCTTGCCCTTGAAATCTTGAAACGAGACAAATGTTGATGTTAATGCCAAGGATTGTATTGGCGACACAGCCCTTACCTGGGCGTGCATCAGAAGTCATGCAGATGTCGCCCTTGGAATCTTGAAACGAGACAATGTCGACGTGAATGCCAAGAATAGTAATGGTCGGCCAGCCTTTTACTGGGCGTGCAACAAGAGCCTTTCCGATGTCGCCCTTGAAATCTTGAAACGAGACAATGTCGACGTGAATGCCAAGGATATTGAAGGTCTGACAGCACTCTACTGGGCATGCTTCGAGGGCCTTTCAGACGTCGTCCGCGAGTTGCTCGATTACAACGAGGTGGATGCAAATATCCCAACAAACACTGGTGCCACAGCCCTTTACCTTGCAAGTGATAATGGCCATGTGGGCGTTGTCCGCGAGTTGCTCCAGCACAAGAAGGTGGATGTGAATATTCAAGAGAATAGTGGATGGACAGCCCTCAACATTGCGGGTAAAAAAGGCCATGTAGAGATTGTCCGTGAGTTGATCCAGCACAACAATTTGGATGTGAATGCCAAGGATCGTAAAGGCCGTACAACATTTTTCTGGGCTTGCTGCGAAGGCCGTCATGATGTTGTTCGCGAGTTGTTGACTTGCCAGAGGGTGGATGCAAATGTCCAAGGAGCTCTCGGTAACACGTCCCTTATCTGGGCGTGTCTCAAAGGCCATGTCGATGTCGTTCGCGAGTTGTTGGAATGCGTCAGAGTCGATGCGAATCTACGAAATAAAGCAGGCTCGACAGCTCTTGATATTGCTCGAAAGTGTGAACTATTAGATTTTACTAGCTGCCTTGAGGAACATGCCAGAACGCGCATGCATCGCGAGCAAAAAAGGCTGGTGTAAATGAAGCTTTGGAAAAGAAGTTGCGTGGTATTACGATGAGTTGTTTACTTTGGTTACTTTGTTTGGGACGATGGTGAAGTCGAGTATATGCGAAACCTTTCGCAATTCTGTAGGTTGAGCGTCCGTGCGCATATATCTATATCATTCTTGTTCATGAGGTTGCTTTCGTAGATTGCAAACTGTATAATAGCATACGAGTGTGCTAGAATACAGCAAGATAGTTGACAGTCACCCCAATTTCATTGTCGTGTTGGGCTACAATATAAAATGTCAAGCATACGCAGCAGTGTTTGGTGTTTGAATATGCAGCCAACTCCTTCAGGGATGCTGACAATCCAGCCTGCCTCCCAGCCAATATTCGGCTGTCAATCATGTACGAATCGGCGACGCGCTTGTTGCCCACCGGTGGCTACGAGGGTTGGAATGCATTTTCACCGCGACGCGATACCAAGAGTAAAGAACAGCGAGGGTCACGAACTGTGAGCAAGCTGTATTGAGGAAAGGATTGTGTCGGATGCCATCTCTCGTGCCTGGAGGACGGTTGCTCGACTCGAGTCAACCTTTCTTATGATCATGATCTTTACGGACGCAAAAGTGGTGGGATGTTTACCATGAATACAGTCAACAAACATGCCAAGCAGATGGAGTGGAACGACAGGTTCCGCCGATTTGATGGAATGGACTTACTACTTCATGGGTTGACACCCGATGTGCAGGATATGAAACTGGGGTGTTACCGCAGGGAATGAATTGTTGCAGAACCATCTGCCGGAGCTGCAGGAAAAGCTGCAGAGTTTGACGTACAGACAGGACCGTTCCTTGGCAGCGTTGTCATTGTTGACGGCAAAGCAGTTCAACGATTGCCCGACTCTTGTTCGGGTGAGTCCAATCTCGGTCGAGGACAAAGACCTGACAAATCCCATGAACTGGATCAGGAATGCAAGGCTGCAAAAATACAAGGTAGCCTTCATCTGCGCCCACTTGGGTAACGAGGTCATTAACCTCTTGAGCTCAAAGTGCCAAGAGATTGGATTGTCAAGGTTGCATGTTGGCGTATAGTGTGCCTCCAAATACTCAAATGCATGGCCAAGGCATCCAGTGCACACGGCTTTCCATTCCCAACCGAAAATGTTGAATTTCTCCACTCCAGCAACATGGTCATTGGAAGACGTGTCTCGATTCGTTGATCAACGTAGAAATGAATGCCATCTCGTCTCCTGGCGAGGAACGTCTTGACGCAGAAGCTCATCCATCCCGATCGATCGATACCTTTGGTGATATTGACAAGATTACACTAACGCTCAACGGGAGAGGCGTTCAATACGATTACAGACATGGCCACGCAGCAATCGCAGTGGAAGCCGCCTCAGATAAGCACTTCGAGAGGGTTGGAGTGATGCATTCATGGTGCAATTATGTTACAGTCGTATTATCGCTGGTGTTTCGGTCACGAGTCACGAGTCCTCACGTAAACTGTGTAGAATTCGTACCATGTTCCTGAAATCCTTTGAATCGTGGTTGAATCGTGGTGTCATGTTGTTTGTTTTTCGCTGCCACCGAACCCCGACCATCACAATCGATCTCGTCATTCTCACACCAGACATTCGGCGGATGTGATATGTGATGCATCACGAGTTTTCGAGTTTGTTTGTTGCTGACACTGACTGCAGTTGACTTTCTCTGCTGCGCAACAACACTACAACATGGTCGCAAGTTCAATTGTAGGTGCGTGTCGTGCTCTTGCTGCGAACGCCTCCCACGCTCCATCCTATCTGTTTGTCAACTCATTCATTGGACATCATGTAGTAGAAGAATCTCTAACAAGTCTCGTCCCAGCGTTTTGAGATAAAGGAACAGGGTCAAAGCTGCTGAATGTGTTGGTAATTGCGCTCATCGTGGGATCATTGCCATTTGGTCCTGACATGGGTTACTTGGCAAAGGCATCGGCATCATCGGGGCGTGTCGGTTTGGGATTGACGTTTGCTACGTTGTGCCGTTTTCGGATTTGGAGTTGCATCACCGCTGACTTACAATGACTATTGTTATGAATCCATGGTGCGACCTCGGCACTTGACCAGCCCCACGGCAATGGCATTTCTACTAGGTGTTGCCATATGCTATTTGCTGATTGGGTGTGGTCTTGTGTGTCACTGTAGAATCGGCTCCGCATCACCAGATCGAACTTTGTCCATTCCGGAAATGATGATCAGCGTTATCGACTCGACGCGCCATGGGCTCAGAGTAACATCACTCGATGTGCAATTGCCTCTGCCGACAGTCAATGCAGATGGCACGAACGGAGTAAATCAACGAGCGAAACCGATGTTGAAGGCCGAGAATGTTGAAAACGAAGACTTGAAAACGCTGAGTTCGTTCCTACGAAAGACGAGTATATGAGAGAAATGCTATTTCTGTCGGCTGTCGGGGTGAACTCAAAAGTGCGAGCCAGCATTGGATTGTATACTTGCCATTCATTTCGCTTGTCCTGTTGGAATGTCACTGGAAGGCAGTGGTTTTCTTGAATTCATCGTGCAGTCACTTCAGGAGCATTGCAATATCCAGATGCCGCTCGTAAGGCAGGCATCTTATGTGGGGTGGATGCGGCATACCTCTTGTTCCCACCCATTTGTGACTCTGGTCTCCAAGATGCCTTTAATCGTGACTGGCGATTTGTCAATCATAGCTCCGAAATTGGCCAAAATTAGCACACGTACATCGATCCGCCCGTGCTTTTGACTGCTCAAGACAACGCAGCTGTATCAGCGAGATAGTTGGAGCGGGTGTTGTCCTTGGCAGAATCCTGGTTATTCGTAGGAACAATATCCCGCATTTCTTACGCACGCAAGGGCCCAATTGCATGCCGCTGCTGTTGTTGAAGGTGCTGTTCCTTAGTAATCGGAAACTGAGTTGGCGTGGGCAAGGAATCATGCGAACTTGTTGCATTCGGGACAAGGCTCTCTATGTGGCTTTTTGTGCTTCATAGACTTTGTTCCACTATAGTCGGGAGTCGGGACCAACGATAGTTTGACGAAGGCGACGTTGTGCTAGCGATAGATTTGACGGATGCGAGAGTGTAACTGCATGATTAAAACTCTTCATATTCGTCGTCCAACAACATCAAATACGTGTCCCGCCAGCAAAAGGGCTCTAGCAATTCCAACATCATTGCCAGTACAATTGTTCAACATGGTACTACGCCACAACGGCGGCAGAAGATCCATGGATCAAATACAAACCATGATGCGCGCAGGACGATTCAGAGTGACACCCCGCTGGTGGCCACGCCTGGAATGAGACCAACAATGCTGTCTGCAGCAACGTCAAACGTGGAGGAGGGATTTTGAGCGGAATTCAACACGCCGTGAGGTAGGTGCTGGGGACTTGAGCGTGTGCGTGCGCGCGGTCAACGTGTCTTGCTATACATGATGAGAAATACCAACCAACTTGAGGTGACTGTGTTATTGTTGGACCAGAGATCGCTCGCCGCAGCACTGTGCGTGGGACAAGCAACGTTTATCCTCGAGCCTCGATAGAGTTCCAAGGATGAGAGAATGACCCAATTGCGGGTCTCATGAATGGCCTGCAACCATTTGTGACTCGCGGCTCGTCCGAGGAGGAAACTAATTGTCCGCCAGTCGTGATTTGATGCGACGGATGGTATGGCTGGAGCACTCTCTCCGTGGAAAGGCAAGTCCGTAGAGAGGTAACAGATGTTGTACGACCTAACCACCACGCCAGTGTTGTCGTCATTATCGTTGTGCGGCTTTTTTTAACTGTTGCTTGTAGAGATTTGCCCTCTCGTGTGATGTTTTGATGGGTTTCTCTCATTTTATCGTGTTGGATCCTTGGAAACTCGGATCCTTGGATAATCCATGGTTCCCTCAACACCCTCCTGCGTAGATAAGGGAGTTGCTATATTACCTAGAATGCTCATTGAACATATTCCGGCGGTGCCGTCACATAGGTCTTTCTCACGGTCGTCAAGCAGCCATCGCCTGTGGCCCTAACTATGCAATCCAATCAGTTGGTACTCCTGTGTCGTTGTTTAGGACGGTGCCCGTAGGTAGCCTGCTCTTACATTGACGAGTCAGTACTCAGAAGACAACGTTGTGTACCGTGCACCTTTTCACCCCGCGCATGGTCACACGGAGTTAACACAGGTCCTTTTTATGGACTGCCGTGAAGCAACCATCGCTGGATGCCCTCAGCATCCAGCACACTGAACTGCTGGCAATCCAGTGTCCTTGTTTGGGCTGTGCCGATAGGTACAGTAGCCCACTGTGCCCTCGTGCATATCGTGACAAGCCAGTGGCACAGCAGGAGAATACAAACAAAGTTCAATCGCGAGCTTGAAAGACCGCTCTTGTGCTCATTCCATTTTCATCCTTGAATCAGGCGGACGAGGGTCTAACGTCTGTAACCTATCTCATCGGAGAGGCTGCGTGCAGTGATTCCCGCTGCTGCGCTCTATCATGTCTCCTGTGAGCACGAGTTCTGGTGTGTGCAGTGTGCAGTGTGCAGGTGTTGCGTGCCTCAAAATTCCGATCTTGGATTGTATCATACTACCGGTAGTAGTACTCCAGTCTCCAGTGTGTCAAGTCACGGAAAATTTTGCTCTGCTATTATGGATGATGTCATTCCCCAGCTCAGCGCGATCCATTTAAACACTGGTATGCGGACCTCTGAGCTGGAGGGTGCTGGTCTTGGCCCTCGTGCCGCATGCAACCGACCCCTTGCCATTGTAAAGTGTCGCGGAGAGTCTCACGCACTGTGCTCGGACTGTAATGATGTAGCTGTGTGGTAGGCCCCCTCCGTGCAGCAGTGGCGGTTTCCAACTCTCGTGCCTAATCGTCGGGTGCTCGAGCCAACCTTTCCAGCCCAACCATCTTGATGCACTGCATGGAGCTTATACTTGCAGGCGAACACCAAACACGTTGTCAACGAAGTCAATGAACGGCAGAAACGTTGGCGCTTGTGTGTGACAGTTGCTTGCCAGGGTGGGCAAAGGACAATTCAAATGCGGTTCAATTCACGCAGCGCCCGAATCTCCTTTCACCTTCTTAATCGTAGCAGAGAGATGAAGGCTTTCATGGATGAATTGAGGTACGAAGAAAACACATGGTGGTAAGAAGGCCTTAGAGGGGAGCTGCGTTAAAGGCGATGGCAGAAATGGCCAACAAGCAGAAGGAGACTTCGCAGTGGACAAAGTTGATGGCGCCTGTCGTCAATTGTGATGAACGGAATGACAATTCACGTGAACACTGAACACATATACTAGCTCCAATGCGGCGGTTCGAGTGCACACGGGTGAACCAAGATTCGTGCCAGTTTTTTTTATACTCACCATCGTAGCTCCTGGTAGTAATTATACGTATTTCTTATTACGATAACTGGAACACGCTTTGACTACAAAATTCTCACTCGTCGTCCTTCCACCTTGCGTTACCATGGCGTTCCCATTTCGCCGCACGAACAATCACTTTGCCTTCAATATGTGTATGATATCATACATCATGCATGCTGCATTGCCTTGCACTTCACTAGTACTCCACTCTTGAGGCCAGCTTATCATACACTCAGAGAACATACTACCCTGCCTTTCTTCTGATTGCTAGAAGGACTATGCTAGCGCGTTACAGCCAGTGCTGAAGAATGAATTCAAATGAACGTCAATTGGGAAGAATTTGCAAATGCCTTAACCGATGATAGATGATGATGGTATTGATGTTTGTTGTGCCTGTGAATTGCCATCCATCAATGATCAGTTATATCGGTTGGTCAGCACGCAACTTGGGGCACTCTTTGAATGGACGCTTCCATCGCAAACTGTAACGCCGATTGGTTACCAACATGACCATGGGGTGTCGGCTATACTTGGCAATGCACATGTATACATATCCGACTGCAAGGATGCTGGGATTTGCATGCTTGACACGCACATCAACTGCTCATTACCATGAAGAGCAATGATAAGCCGGTCACAAAACTGCTTGCGTCAATTTCATGGGTCTATCTCATCGGCAGTTCACGGGATGGCACTGCCGAAATTAGGGATCATCGATCTACCCGTGCTCTCATTTCCATGCATCCAAATCATTAATACTATGTGCACGTCACTGGACTCATATCAACAACCCAGAATTTCTCTTCATTGTAATGAGATCTGCTGGTAGTCAATTTCAGAACCGTTCGGTGTGACTATGGAAGATTGCGAGTGCCGGTGGACAAGTCAAACAAACTATACACAAGTCTTGGAGCCTGGTGGCCTTGATGTACATGCAACAATTAACTGGGTTGGTCGTCGTTCCAAGTTTGTGCCTGATGTCCAACGAATTGGCCCGTGGTCCACTCGACGATGCAGGCGTTTTGTTGATGTGAATTCCGATCCGTCCAGATTGCATTCATTGCTTTTTATGAGTTACCAGTGAGAAAATACTGCCACAACCTTCCCGAAAACTCAACAACTCGATTGTCCTCGCTGGATTTCGACCAAACATAGTACGCTTTGTAATCCAATCGGAAATACAAGTGATGATGCACAGTTGTTTTAGTTGCCGAACCTTAAGATCATGGCACTATGTTCTGATCTGTTTAATTCATTACTAATATCATTACAATTTTAAAGATAGCATTGTCCATCAATGCTCAATTTTGTTGTAGTTGCGCAATGATGACAACAAGATGGTGGTGACATAAAGAAAGAAAGGTTATGATCGCATCAGCATGTGAGTGTGGTCATCATGTGTGAAGCCTGTAAATTTCGTACCAACAGCTACGTGACACGGGGGAAAAAAACTGCGGATAACCGTGTGCACTCGAACCGCCGCCTTGGAGGTCGTACACAGGAAATGTTGTACGCAGACGGTGTTATAGATTTTGTATCCCACTGACTGGGGGGCATGGTACGACAGTAGAGTGCATTTAACGAGAGTGATGTACGGTATACACTGGTATACAATAAACCAGCGCCTTTGCCGATAGTGACTTGAATCTAGAATCAACCAACCATATATTGCAAACCATCAGGTACAGTACCATGTCACAAGGACTTGGGCGTCGTCTTGTCGATTCAATGAGGCAACCCGTGATCTGTTCAACTCAGAGTTGAGGGCTTCAAAACTTCTGAGACCTTTTAGTCAAGTTCATCTTGCACTGGGTGCAGGAGCTTGACAGAGTTTACAGAATCCCTTCCCACGACGAGTTCAATGGTGACATGACGGGGCCGCGCCACTCGTGGATGGCGATGTTGCCATTGCCATCATGGATGACATCAATGAGCAATTTGGCACCCTACGTTACAACGTCATCGCCGTCGACATGGACGGCGGTACGCCAGCCTTCACCATTTCCAAAGACACAACCTACAAATCATGATGTCACCCGGGACCACTTATGGGGAGGGAGATGCCAGTTGCGCCAGTTACTTTGATGTGTCATTCGCCTCCGTGATGGAACAAATGGGTGCCACCGTGACGTGGGCTCCCGACGCGATCACCTCCACCCGAGATACAACCGTAACGCCAAAGCTCCATGGAGTTGCCTTAATGTGGACTGTGGAAAAATTCCAGATGCGGCCTTGACACTTGCTGTGGTGGCGCTCTTTGCCGAGGGTCCCACGACGATTCGCAATGTCTATTCGAGACGGAGCGCATGAAGGCAATTGTGGCCGAAGGTACCGAGTTGAGTCCTACTGTGGAAGATCATTCATCCACCGGCGAAACTCAACAACAACGTGTTGATTGAAACGTATGACCAACCTGAAATCGAGATTCTTTCATCACAATATCGATTGGGGGGGGGTGTAGCGTACGTCATCGCAGCTACACCGATATTCCAGATCTCAATTTCGACTCCGACTCCGAAGGGTTGTTCATTGATCATTGACATTTTGGGCAAGGCATACGGCGGGAGTTTTCTGTGTGTGTGGTACAAATTGTTGATGTTGGGACTGCAATCTGGAGCCAACCGCTTTGGCTGAGAATTTGTCGTCCTCAAATTTCTCGTATACATCCAATCTCACTGATCATCTCAACGGTATCCTTTCCAATTTGGATCTCAATTAACGGTTAACACTGCAGGGGCCATTATTTTGGTATTCATGCTTGTGATTCCAACGATTTTATCCTGAAGCCTGAATGCCTCCGTGCTGCCGTGGATTGCGGTTTTGAACAAAGACACCCGTTGGAAGTTCAACACAAGGGCATTCCACAGGCCGTTATTAGTATGGACATGGGCATCATCTGTCAGGCCAAGTCGGGTATAGGCAAGACCGCTGACTTCGTGCTTGCAACTCTTCACCAGCTCAACCCTACTGCCTCCTGAAAGCGAGAATCAAGTCTCGGCTTTGGTTTTGTGTCACACCCGCGAACTCGCCTTTCAAATCGCCCATGCGTACGAACGTTTCTCCAAGTATTTTGCGGGCGTTAAGACAACCGTCTTTTAAGGAGGTGATATGCCAACTTCAAGCTGAATCGTGACATATGGAAGAAAGTTGTCCTCACCTTGTCGTTGGAACTCATGGACGTATCTTGGGACTTGCTAACAAAAATCCCCAAACTTGACCGTGTCAAGCACTTTGTCCTTGATGAGTGCGATCGTATCTTGGAGGCCCTGGACATTCGCCGCGCAATGTCCAGGAATCTTCCGCATGACTCCTCACGAGAAGCAAGTGCGGGCGTTCAGTGCAACTCTGAGCAAAGAAATCGGCCCTGTTAGCAAGACGGTTTGCCAGGATCCCTTGGAAATCCATGTCGATGACGGCACCGAGCTCACTGTGCACGGCCTTTAATTGTTCTACTGTAGACTTGAGGAGACAGAAAAATATCGCAACTGAACGACTTGTTGGACGTGCTTGAATTCACGCAAGTCGTGAGTTCGTCAATAATTTCGTCACCAGGATGGGTTGAGCGCTAACGAATTCAACATACTCTTAACTGAGGGCAACTTCCCTTTGATCTGCAATCACGCTGGCAAGGAGCAGGAAGAACTGATTTCCAAATACAAGTCATTCAAGAGCTCAATGCTCGTATTTTGGATCCGTTCGGTTGTGGGTTTGATATTGAGCGTGTTAGCGTCGTCATCAATAATGACTTCCCTGTCGATTCCGATCACTACCGTCACCTCGTCGCCCGTGCTGGTTGTTTTGGCACCAAAGGGATTGCAATATCGCTATCTCCTCGGCTGCTGATACGGAGATTCTTGAGAAGGTGCTAAGTTGCTTCGAGGTGAATATCCCCGAGTCGCCATGCGATATTGATAATGTCCAGCTACATGACGACCAAAGTCGGTGTAGTGGTGCAACACTGAAAGTACGCTTGCCACAACTCCTCTTGCAAAGACTCAGATCAGGGTGGCCACAACTTACTGAATCGTGAAAGTGCGGATGACAAGACCATAGAGACACGTTAAAGTACAAACATCAACACCCACACGATCACATGGGAAGCCCATCCCGTCCTTGGGCGGCACCGTCAACCATCACATTGTCCCAAAGTTCTTGTGCTCATTCCATGTTCGCATATGTTCTTCCTTGAACCAGATGGACAAAGGCGTCCGCTCTATTGTCACGGCCAACAAATCTGATCGGACAGGCTGTGCTGATTCCAGCTGATGCTGGCTGTTTTAAACACCCTCTTAATATGACAGTATGAGGATACATGCCACATGCATGTGCAAGTATGCCCCCGCCATGACCTGGTACCTTGTACCAGATACCAGGTAGCGTCATTTGCCCTTACATACAAGAGTGACGCCTGATCGTCAGTCGTTCAATGGCAGATTGCAGACACGCATGTTGAGGAAATTTCATTCTTGCATCATGTCACGGATGATTTTGCTACGCAAGAGATCACTGTATCGTCAATACTGGACGCTGGACGTCTACACCTACCATATAGGAATTTGTACTCCGTACAGTTTACCTCAACAGTGAAAGCGTATATCAGCTATCAGCTGTCAACGAATCACGACTCTCCCGCGCGCATCTATTCAATCATGCTCCTGCCATGCCTGCCATTCTGGGTTGGTGATTGGTGCACTTCGACTTGTGAAACGTGCCTATAATTATTTGTGCACAACTCTCTTAGAAGAACAAGCATTTTGTTGAGCATGCCGTTGAGCAAGAAGGATCAGAGTTTGATCAACAATGCCGAGAATGGCAACCTCAGGAAGGCTCGTGTTCTCTTGCGAAAGGGGGCCAATGTGAATGTCAAGGATAGTAATGGCTATACAGCCCTTTACCATGCGTGCTACAATCGCCATTCAGATGTCGCTCTTGAAATCTTGAAACGAAAAAATGTCGATGCGAATGCCAAGAATTGTGATGGCAGCACCGCCCTCCACTGGGCGTGCAGTAAGGGACTTTCAAATGTCGCCGTTGAAATCTTGAAACGAGACAATGTTGATGTGAATGCCAAGGATAATAATGGTGACACAGCTCTTATCACGGCGTGCTACTATGGTCATGCAGATGTCGCCCTTGAAATCTTGAAACGAGACAATGTCGATGTAAATGTCAAGTATGGTAATGGTGAAACAGCCCTTATCAGGGCGTGCCGCACGTTCCTTTCAGATGTCGCCCTTGAAATCTTGAAACGAGACAATGTCGATGTGAATGCTCAGAATAGCGATGGTGAGACAGCCCTTATGTTGGCGTGCTCAAAGAGCTATGCAGATGTCGCCCTTGCAGATGTCGCCCTTGAAATCTTGAAACGAGACAATGTCGATGTGAATGTCAAGAATAGTAATGGTCGGACAGCGCTTTCCGCGGCGTGCACGTGGAGCCTTTCAGATGTCGCCCTTGAAATCTTGAAACGAGATAATGTCGATGTTAATTCCAAGGATAGTGATGGCGACACTGCTCTCATCCATGCGTGCGAAGAGAGCCTTTCAGAGGTCGTCCTAGAAATCTTGAAACAAGTCAATGTCGATGTGAATGTCCAACGTTGTGATGGATGCTCAGCCCTTTGCATTGCGAGTCGAGTAGGTGATGTAGAAATCGTCCGCGAGTTGCTCCAACACGACAATGTTGATGTGAGCCTTTCGGATGACACTGGTGAAACTGCTCTCATGTCGGCGTGTCTTCAAGGCCATGTGGATGCTACCCGCGCATTGCTCCAGCACATCATGGTGGATGTGAATGCCAAGGATCAGCATGGCCGTACAGCATTTTTCTGGGCGTGCCGCGAAGGCCGTCGGGATGTTATTCGCGAACTCTTGACTTGCGAGAGGGTGGATCCAAATGTTAAAGAAGCTCTCGGTAACACAGCCCTAATCTGGGCTTGTCTCAGGGGCGATATCGATGTCGTTCGCGAGTTGTTGCAATGCGACAGAGTCGATGCGAATATACGAAATAAGGCTGGCTCGACAGCTCTTGATATTGCTCGAAAGTGTCAACTATTCGAAATAACTAGTTGCCTGGAGGAACACCTCGACGCGCGCAGGCGTCGCGGGCGAGCGAGGCTGGTGTAAATGAAGCTGTGGAGAAGAAGCTTAGTGGTATTACGTTCAGTTGTTCACTATCGTGACGATTAGTTTAAGCGGAGCCTTTTCGCAATTCTGTACGCGTTGGTATGATTGACCGGCTTCCGTATGCATGCCCTTATCCTTCTTGATCATGATGTGGCTTTCGTTGATTGCAAACTGTTTACCATATGAGTACGATTGTTGACTGTCGATACACTCCAGCGATTTCGTCACCTCAGTTTAAAAGTCAATGTTCAATATATCAGTTTGTGGTGTTTGATATGCCGCCAACAGCGCCATCGACGCCTTCTTTAGGGACGACGGCAATCGAGCCCTCCTCCCAGCAGATATTCGGCTATTGATCATGTACGAGTTTGCGAGACTAGTGCACTTCATACCGTCCGGTGGCTGAGAGGGTTGAAACGAATTTCATCACGATACAATGAGCGTGAAAATTGATCTAGCTGGAAGGTTTTACACGGCTCATTGATTGTAGCTAGGCTTGCTATGATTGTACAGGACGAGACTTCCGACCTCAATCCAGAGTCAAGGTCCATCATGATAACGGCTCAACGGAAGGCCCTGTATTTGGAACCAAGGAGTACATATGCTCAGAATATGTCGACATGAAGGTGATCCTACAGCACATCCCAAACAAATTTCTATTTGTTCTTTTTTGAATTAAATCGACAATTCCTCAAGATGGCGCCAACGACAAGTTCGTCGTCTGTGCGCGATGAAGAATTGTCAAGCGCAATCGATGCCGATACAACCCTACACGGAGACGTGTTGATAGGGAATGACGAGGAACATCTCTTTGCGACGAACATGGAACTCCCTGACCACGTGGAAGATGATCCGCCCGCAATACTTGGCTGGAAGAACCTGTTTGGCTGCGCAAGCACAAGCTGCTGCTTCAGGAGGTATGCCACTACACGCTGATCCGCTTGGTCTTCCCGCCGCAGGAGTGAACATTCAGGATTTCCAAAAAGCCATGCTCGAATTTGCGCGAGTTTCAGAAGCTCTTGCTCGTCGTGGCACCACGTGTCTTCCGTGCTCTCTAGCGCAGTGCTGCAGAGTATGTGGCAGGCGGCGAGGCCTTGATTTGGACCAGTGGATCCAGCGCAGCATCGCCATTGGATTTCCGAATTCGCTGCCGATCGCACGCGTCCACGTGCCTCATGCTGGTTCGAATACTCTAGAACGAGCCACAGAGCAACTTCCGAATAGTTTGTGGGGATAGTTCGATCCTGGAAATACCGAGTCGAACGCTTTATCAACAGCGACTCTCTAAATTCCTTCATGTCTTACAGTTTCATTGCATGCTGGTCTCACAGTGTTTTGGATCATGGTGTTACGCATATCAAATCGACGATTCGACGCGAAGCATATCAATGGAGGAGAGATATCTGCGCTGCGTTGTTTTGGATTAGCGTCAAATCTCATATTGCCGAGTTCACCACGCACTTGACCAACGATCGCTCCTTGGCCCATTGGTACAGTGCAATGTCCATTGCATTTCGTCGCAACAAGTAGTCATACAATGTATCATTCTGAATACGTTCCCTCGCTGAAGGACGACGCATCCCAGGTTTCGCAGTATTATTGAATCCCAAGATAGAGGACATCACTGTCAATGACTCATCCAAACAGTCCATGTCAATGATAAACGTAAATCGTTGCAAATATGTTTTCGCACTTCCAAGGTACGAGTTCGGAGTATTTGAGCCATTGCAACAACCTTCGAAACTTGTAATTGTTCTGAGGGCATAGTTATTGGTTTCGATTGTCTGTGCATACTCCCACCATTCCTCGGATGTTCCGTTCACAACATGTTGTTTTCGTCCAACGTCGGTAAGAAGTCGATCCATTGGATTGCGCATCACAATAATCGAAACTAATTTGGGATGTTCCCAATTTGTATCCTTGAGTGATCGATTCAATGGTTTCAAATCATATTCCCAAGAAACATAATGATACACTGGACGGATCTTTTCGATGCTGTTGTCTGTTTCATTGGAGTACCATGGAGTAAATTTGGATGACAGATAACGTTTTAATCTTGGTGGGAAGTTTCGTCCTCCCATGCATGCGAATTGAGGTACTGGTCCATTGTCTCGTGCCAATCGACACAATGTCGTACCGGCATGATGCGTAATATGAAAATTGACAATCAAGGCATGACCGTTCTTGTAATTCTGAATCTGGATCAGTTTATGTGTTGGAAAGTCGGGAGTAAAGTACTCAGGAGCATGTGACATGAAATCAAAATTACTGCTGACAGTTCCGATGGATGTACTTTTTGTAGCATTTGTACTCTGAGTATTGGACATGGAAATGTACATCGATAGCGTCGTTGGATGATCGACACCATGAGCGTGAAGTAATGTTGATTGGTCCATTGACATTAGGAACGACTGCCACGATACAAGGACAGCAAGAACTGCTCCAAAACAAAGGGTGCATCGTAGCTGAAAAGGCAGACTTGCAGCGACGCTTCTTTTTGACTTCATGGCGGTTGGCGGATGGCAGATGGAGGATTGGTTATGATGATATCTGTCATGTCTTCCACCCATACGCATCATTGCGTTCGCATTCCGAATGGAGTGTCGACTTTGGAATGGAGGGTCGAGTTTGGAAAGACGGAACACATAAAGTAGTACAAGTATAAACATAGAAGCCGGACGAATGAAATTATTTGCATTGACTGCGCAGTACCTCGCTGTTTCCTTCAAGGTTAAAGAATGTATTTATGATGTCGTGCATTATTTCTATCTATTCAGAATTCATATGTGATGATAAATGATGATGATATCATCAATCGAATATTTTTTTCCTTGATTTTTTTAACCACAGTATCTGGACTGTTGAGTCACTAATGGAGCAGATTGAGTCCTTTACGGCATTCCGTTGATCCAATCCACTTCTATGACACTTAGATGTTTATAAACAGTGGATCAGCTAGGAGTCTACGTATTCAGAAATGCAATATGTGCTTTTAATATCTTTGATTTTCCGTTAGTAGTCACGTAGGAAATTTCGTTGCACTTCGTAGCTAAAGTCCCGTTTGAGGAACATGCTGGATTCGACGATCAAACACAATCATACAATTAGTCCATTCACTATTTCAATCAAGCTTCATACACACTCTTACACTGGTGTTGGTGCCATGATTGCTGCATCCTCTCTACGAGGAATGTAAGTGGTCCAAGCATTGGGCAAGGTATCAAGTTTTGCAAGAATTTGTTCTCGCTTCTTGAGATCTTTCAAGAGGTAAGTAGTAGTCTAAATTATGCTCGACTCTCTATTCATAAATATCAGAGTATGTGGTACTAGCTAGTAGGTGTACTATTTATAAACAGTGTATATCATATATATATATATGTATATCAAAGAAGCAACAATCTCTGATATATGTTGCTGGTACGTACTCCAGTACGGCAGCATTCATACTTCATACAGTCGTTCAATCCGACAGCGAATTGCAACATCGTGGAGACTCAAAATCGCGCGTCGAAGTCACTTTCGATGACGTTAAGCGTTAAGGACAAGGGCATGGATAACGACGAGACTGTTGTCACTGAGAAGAAAGAGCCATATATGCTTCGATAGCCCTAATAAGTGATAACTGAAGCACATGACGTTTTGCTGAAGATTTTCCACCAGATTCCACGACTGTACCATGAACATGAACAATTCTCCCTCGCAGCAAAATGTTCGATGACAAGAAAGGTTAATTAAAGTTGGGACATTCACCACTGTGCCACCAGGTCTTGTGCAACCAAGACAAGGTTCCAGAATCAGCGTCTGTTGGCAGCAGTCGCAAGATGCAGTCGACAAAACAGTACCTGACACTGACAGTACTACAGTACGACTGTACGAAACCATGGGAACATGCTCCACCATCGTCAGGTCCTACATTTTTACCTTTTACCATCACGACCATTCGAATTTGGTCATGGATTGGCACACATGAATACCGAGCTGCAATATGATGCGCCATGTGAGCGTCGTCGCAGGAGGAAGTTTCTTCAAAACATCATGTCATGTTTACAATTATTTGTCACACCACCTGGTGCATATGCTCGCCCAATAGCGTGATTGTCAATAGCAATGCGACTGATGATGATACTGGCGGTTATGCTGTGAAAGCATGAGGAGACTTGGAATGTTATTATTTCTTGTCGCCGTGATATTCCAACTGGTAGACGATGATTGCAAGAAATGATTGATGAAGTGGAGTAATTTGCAAATGAACAATCAAGGATGTGCATCATGGCAACAGAATCCATCCGCGCAATATGTCTTTTAAAGACGTTTAGAGACGTAGGTCTGAGACATGAATGGTGGTTTACCAACATCATGATGCATGAGGAAATTGCAAAAGTGACGTTTTCAATTGCTGCAAATATGCTCGAACAATCGAACAGAATTCCCATCCCAGAAGATGGCTGACTGTAATCGTTTGGGATGCTCACATTATCGGGGAATGATGTTACCATCTCGCATTGATAATTCAGAACACTAAAAAGTCTGGTCCATACATTTAAAGTACTATTCTTGCTTGATCTATGCCCTCGCAGACCACATAGTCTCGCTTAAGTCCTCCGATCCAAATCAGTCGTTGCCCACAGCGAATCGAATTCCTTTCATCCTATCTCATCTGCCTCGCGGCGATGCAAACTCACCTTGGCGCATTCCTCGAGGTTTCGTGCAATCTCATGCATCTCGCATTTGCGAGCAATATCAAGAGCAGTCGAGCCTGCTTTATTCTTTAAATAAATATCCACATTGACGTGTTTCCACAACAAGGACACTGTGTCCAATCTGCCTTGAAGACACGCCCACATCAGGGCTGTGTAACCGATTACGTCTTGAACATTCACATCAATGTCCTTGCCTTGCAGCAACTTAGTCACCATATCCAAACGGCCTTCTGCACTTGCGCGAAGAAGGGCAGTTCGCCCCCATGCATCTCTCGCATTCACATCCACCCTGTCATCTTTCAGTAACTCACCAATAACATCACAGTGGCCTAATTTACTCCCCAATATAAAGGCCGTGTTGCTCCAAGGTCCTCGAGCATTCACATCGACCTTGTCATGCATCAGTAATTCACGAACAACTTCACAGTTACCTCTTTGACTTGCCATGAGAAGGGCAGTGCAGCCCTTGTCATCTCGTGCGTTGACATCCACGTCGTTGTGTTTCAATAACTCGCGAACAACCCAATCGCCGCAGCGCCGACAACTTGCCACGATAAGGGCTGTGCTGCCATCGCGCCGTCTAGCATTCACATCCACCCTGTGATCTTTCAATAACGTACGTACAACATCACATAGGATATCATGATATGATGCAGCAATCAGGGCCGTAGTCCCACAACGTCCACTAGCATTGACATTCACCTTGTCATGTTTCAGCAACACATCCACAACTTTATAGTGCTTATTCAAACTTGCAAGGATAAGGGCGGTGTTGCCACAACGTCCCCTAGCATTCACATCCAACTCGTCCTGTTTCAGTAATTCCCGAACAACATCATAGCGACCCTGAGAACTTGCGACGATAAGCGCTGTGTTGCCACAACGGCGGCGAGCATTCACATCCAACCTTTCATGTTTCAGTAGCTCACGAACAACACCGCAATGGTCTTCTTGACTTGCCATGATAAGGGCTGTGTTGCCATTATCGCGGCTAGCGTTCACGTCCACCTCATCGTGTTGCAGTAGCTCACGAACAACATCACAGTGGCCACTCCAACTCGCCGACATAAGGGCTGTGAAGCCATTGATGCAGCGCGCATTCACATCCACACTTGCATGTTTCAGTAACTCACGAACAGCATCACTCTGGTCCTTTCGACATGCCGATATAAGGGCAGTTTCGCCAGCATAGTTGATAGCATTGACATCCAGCCTGTCATGTTTCAGTAACTCGCAAACAACATCACAGCGGCCCCGAAAGCTCGCCGTAATAAGCGCTGTGTTGCCATTACGGCGGCTACTAGCATTCACATCAACTTCGTCGCTTTTCAGTAAATCACAAACAACATCACAGTCGCCAAGATAACTTGCCAAGATAAGGGATGCATTGGCATCTATCTCATTGTGTCTGAACAAGAAACGAGCAACCTCCCGACTTACCGGTGATGAGGCTGTTTCAACATTCCTGCTTCTATCATTGGCATCCGCCCTCTTATGTTTCAGTAACTCACAGACAACACCACAGCGGCAGTTGGCCGATAAAATGGCTGTAGTTCCATCAAGGCGGGTATCCACCTCGTCATGTTTCAGTAACTCATGCACAACACCGCAATGGCCTTCTTGACATGCCAGACTAAGGGCTGTTTTGCCGTCACGGCCGCTAGCATTCAAATCTATTCTGTCATGCTTCAGTAACTCACGAACGACACCGCAGTGGCCACGCTGACTTGCCAATGTAAGGGCTGTGCCGCCCCCACGGCGGCTAGCATTCACATCTACTCTGTCATGTTTCAATAACTCACGAACAACATCATGGTGGCCCTGCCGACTTGCCGATACAAGAGCTGTTGCGTCATCATTACTGGTTCTAGCATTGACATCCACCCTGTCATGTTTTAGTAACTCACAAACAACATCACAGTGACCCCTCCGACTTGCCGATATAAGGGCCGTAGTGTTATGAAGCCATCTAGCATTCACATCCACCTCCTTGTTTTTCAGTGACTCACGAACAACATCACAGTAGCCCCTAGCACTGGCCCAGATAAGGGACATTTTGTGTTTCAGTAGCTCACGAACAACACAGCTGTGGCCCGCACGACTTGCAAAGAGAAGGGCTAATGAGAGATAATCATCAATAGCTTTGACAACATCGAATTCTTCGTTTTTCAACAACGCACACACTACATCCAAACGACCGTTACGGCTGGCGTCGATGAAAGCTTGTCTGACATCTTGGCTTTAAAGGTTTTCATCCATCGTGACAATGACTTTCAGAATCGCTATTGTGTTCTCGTTCGAAGAAGGGATACTAAAATATGATCAAGCGACAATGCCAAAAATGGAAAGGCAATAACGAGGTATTCAGAGTACTCGAGTACCTTAATCGAAAAATTTGTGGGCGTTGACAAATGGCACTCCAATTACGTCATGATACGACATTCTACATGTCAATTGCGAGTATTCTCTACGGTACTGGAGTACTCGTTGTAGCCATACTGTTACATGTAATAACAGTAATGTATTCCAGTACTGTAGAGAATACTCGCAAGTCGATATGTAGAATGTCGTATGATGACGAAATTAGAGTGCCAGTTAATCGGATCCGTATCTGGGCGTGTCTCAGGGGCGATGTCGGTGTCGTTCGTGAGTTGTTGCAATGCGACGGAGTCGATGCGAATCTACGAAATCAAGGCTGGCTCAACAGCTCTTGATATTGCTCGCAAATGCGAGATTCATGAGATTGCACAAAGCCTCGAGGAATGCGCCAAGGTGAGTTTGCATCGCCGCGAGGCAGATGAGATGGGATGAAAGGAATTCCATTCGCTGTGGGCAACAACTGTTCGGGTCGGTGGGCTGGTGAAAAGTCAACAAGGAAAGGAGTGATATTTACAGTTTGGGTGGAATCTGCGTCAAGGATGCGTATACGCTTATCGCTGTTGGATAAGAATGGCCAAGCGATTGGTCAAGAGTCGCTTTTACTTCAAACCCTCAAGTCTATATTGTACGTGAAGTGGCGGTATTCACAAGAATAACTACAGGACTCGCACGGTTAGCACGGTTAGATACTTCCTCGTGAGGGAAACCGTCCAACGCTTATTATTGGACTTCTCCATTGTATCCTACAGTTGCACCAGAGCAACATATTTTGCAAAATGTACCTTGTCCCCCAATGACTCGCCTCACATACTTGTCGACCACATGTCTTTTGGTTCGATGGTAACATGAACAGTCAATGTCAGCAACCAATTCTCTCTCCGTCGGGGTTTTTTGGACGACAGTGGACGAATTCACTTCCAAAAGGCATTGGCTCTGGCGTTTTCGTCATTGAGGTGTACGCGTTGGAGTTACCAGGTACATAGCTAGTGGGTGCATATAGTCCATCGATCTTGCTTTGGTGCCGTGTTGAGTTGGTGCTTGGCGCGCTACCACCCCCATCGTCTTGGAGCGGGGACGACGTTCTGTCGAATGCCATTAAATCATCGTGTGCTGTCTGAACCCAGAACTCCCTCCAACAAGGTGTTGGCATAGCCAGGCCTACTTGGAAGCTGACCACCTTCCGGACTTATAAAGTGGGTTAGCAATATGAACGAGGAACAAAAACATCCTTGCATAGAAGTGGATGTCTTAAGTTTGCGTGGACCGACAGCCCAATCGATAAGTGCAGAGACGACAGCTAAACACCATTGATGTAGGCACCACACATCTAGTTCGTTTCCGTCATTTACACTGCTTGGTGTCAGGAGATCGTTCCTGATGCGCAGTTACAAGTCACCGGATCTCGATCAGCAAGACCCATCCAAGCATCTGACAGTGCTTTACCACGCCATTCAGAAGCGCAGAGGAACTCATACCAGTCTTCTTCTCAACTGTGTCTCGTACCATCCACGTATGCAGTGCCTCCAGTAAAATTGCTTGACTTGGGGGCTCCAGACAATGAAACCATCACAATCAACCAACTCGCACATTTTTGAACATTTGTCGTTGGGGTTTTCAAATTGCAGTTGTGATAGCTCTAGTAGATGTGTGCCTTTATATTCCATCGTTTTCTTGCCTTGCCCTAAGTTAATGGCGCCCTACTCCCATCAAAAAGACGGCTTTCCTTCCAGGAACAGTCAAAAGAAAGGATGCGCCAAACATGCCTACCAATTACCAATCATCTCGGCACACCTTGGATTCGTCGTCGCCGTACGAACGGAGAAACAACCATTATTTGATCCCGCACCAAGGATTCGAGATACGATTCAATCTACGGTGCTCGAAAGAATTCCGTCCAGAGCACGAACGTCATGAGCATCCCCTGCACAGCACCATGGCATGAGCCACGGCAGGTATGCGTTCCGTTCGCAACGCTCCATGTTCAAGCTGATTTTGTCGGCGTCCAACTGTTTGCCGAGTCGACCGGATGACGACACCATCCAGCTTGGCCGTGCGGAAGAACCGCCGGGAGATTGTAGTCTGGGTCCGAAATGACAAGGTCCTTTGCTGGGAGTGGCTCCGCACGCGGGAGACATTTTGAATCCTCGGGACGGGAAGATGTCATGCGATCCGCCAGGGCATTGAGGCAGACCACGCGATTTTTCAAAACGTCAAGCATGGCATTGTTGCCATCGTCATGCTCTTTGATTGCTGTGCTTCGAAGATGTGACTGAATGACATTTCCGTTGTCAGGAACGTTGTCCACATCAAGGTTACAAATGTAATCTTCGTCTTTTCTGTGTCTTTACTGTCGCCGATGCCAAGACTCGCAATGCGTCCAACAAAACCTTCATCGCACCAGACTCTCGGTGACACCCACTCCAACAATTAGCACATTAGCCAACAAATACGACCATGTGACAACCGATACGCCAGTTATGACGCCATTATCGTTGCGGTGTATTATCTTGTTGTTGTTGTAGTGTTTATTCTTGTCGTGTTGGATGCTTAGATCTTGGATGCTTCATCCTTGGACAATCCATGGTTCCCTCAACACATTCTTGCGTAGATTAGGGAGTTTCTTGTACCTACAACAGGCTGGTCCGTCACGGAGGTCCGTTCCATGGTCGCGCTCATGGTCCTTAGCATCCAATCCAATCAGCTGGCCCTCGGGTGTCCTTGTCTGGGGCGGTGCCCGTAGAGTAACCTACTGTTACTGTTGACAAGCCAATACTCATCATCAGAAGACGAGGTCAAGATATGTTACGTTTGCGTTGCGTACCTTGCTCCTTGTCGCCCCCCGCGCGCGGCCACAGGACACGACAAGTGGCTGTGAGTGGCGCAGGAAAGAAAACACCCGAGTTTAGACAGGGCGCACCAAACCTGTCGGCAATCGAGTTTGGAACGATTGCTCTTGTGCTTTGTGCTTTGTGCTTTGAACCAGACGGACGAGGCTTCCGCACTTTGTGCTTTGTGCCACACAAATTTCATCGAACCGGCTGTACGACAGTACAGTGCTGATTTCCAATTTTCGCGAGCATCTATGCATGCTACAGCCGTCGTATTCTCCTCCTTGTACAAGTACTCGTAGTATGAAAGTATGATTCATGCGATTATGCGATACATGCATGGGGTACACGGTACTAGTACACATGAGACATGAGCCATCCACTGCCAAAATTGGTACGGTATAAAACCTGCAGTATGATAACTCCGGTAGCGGTGGTAACTTTTATCAAACCCTGTCCTGTACTCTTGAGACCCTTGGTATGCTGAACAAAGCAATTTCATCGTGTGGTGGCGCGGTACTTGATGATTTCACGGATTCGAACCAAACTGGTCGATTCCGACGTTGTAGTTTCGGTCAGGATCCCTTCGGCAATCCAAAACGGAATATTTGGGGATACTACATAACAACCCCAGGAGGGTTGGTGCAACGCCTGCCAGATGGTAAGAAAAGCTTCTAGTCTCTGCTCCAAGATGAGAGGCTTAATGACCATTACAGTGTCTCGCGAGGTGTCACAGAGGTGGTTGATTTGACAAATGAAATAGCGGATCAATCGACTGCAAAACGAAGAGCTATCGCACAAGTAGAAACAGCGGACAAAGCAAAGAAACCAAAGCATGGCCCTGCGTCGTCAAAGATTGTCGTGCAGACGTATTGGGACAGTCCGGAAGCCAAGAAGCTCTTTCTTGGAAATTCAAGTGATGACCGAGATGTTCTTGATGTTCTCCACAAATGGATCAAAAGGCTGCAGCAAGTGAACAGAACTGCCGATGGTTGGAAGGATTTAATTGACAAACATGATAAAGATAATCTATGTTCTCCATACGATATCTTTTTAATTCGACAGAGATGTTGTATTCTATGTTTGGCATATACATACGCGATCGAGGAAATGAATTCGGCCAGATGGATAGCAGATTGTTGCGTTCGCGCTGTGTTAGATTGCAACAGGATGGGGATTGAAGCAGCCGCAACCAATGAACGTACCGTTGCAGGCTGGAATGCCTTGCTTAGGGCAAATCGTGAGCGCTTTCCAGTGCCAGATCCAAAGACCCACAAGCAAAACAAGCCACTCCCCATTCTACTTGAATACTTTCGCGAAGATATAACCCTGCCGTGGATTGAGTACTGCGTTACGAACCTTGCCGATCTCACAGTTGAGCAGGCACGGAATGAGCTGATCACGACGATAATCCCAAATGCTATTGCAAACGAGAGGACAGCAACGACAAACGAGACCAACGAGGATGAGGATGAAGAAGATGCGGAAGCTACTAAGGAGAGTCTACTCAACGGTTATCTAGATTGTCCTATTTCATTTACAACAGCATGGCAATGGCTCCGTTGTTTAGGGTTTCATTATGACAACCGAAAGAAATCCTTTTTTGTCGATGGACATGAGCGACCCAATGTTGTTTTCCATCGCAATGAATTTTGCACGAACTATCTCACGAAGCTCGAGCCAAGGACGCACCGGTGGATCCAAGTTACAAAAGAAACTGTGGAGAAGTGGAAGTCAGAGAAGAAGATATCATACGACGATGATGCTCGGCGAGGATACACTTACCAGGATCAACAGACAGGGGAGGAAATGGTCGAATTCCACGTCAATGACTTTGATATGCTTCACGATGTTGTTGCAGAGGAAATGGGCTTTGGTACGTTCGGGGGAAACCTGAGTGTCCGCAAACCGCCAGAAGAAAAGCCGCTTATGTTGTTTGGGCAAGACAAAAGCGTGTACAGCCAGTATCATCTCAAATCAAAGCAATGGGTTGGACCGCTAGGTCAACGGGCGTTATTGCCCAAGACCGACGGCTTGAGTCTGATGATTTCAGCAATACAATCTCGTGAAACCGGCTTTGGTGTTCACATCAGTCAATTGGAGGAGATAAATGAAGTACGTCGCGGTACAAACTATGTTGACGTCGATGCAGCGATGGCAATTCACGGTCAATGTGGCATAAGGGATCTGAAAGAGTCGCCGTTTGTTGTGAGTTTTGAGTTAGGGGCAAACAATGAAGGTTATTGGACTTACAATCATATGAGTATCCAATTCGAGGACTGCGTTGACTGCGTTAAAGTCCTCTACCCGCAATTCGACTTTGTTTCTCTATTCGACCACTCACAAGGACATGCAAAGAAGTTGACCAATGGATTGGATGCTTACAGTATGAATAGAGGCTATGGGGGGAGCACAGCCGAGAATGCGTGAGTCGAAGATAAAAGAGCACGATGGTTACCTTGGCATGCATCGACGTACCTTACCTGTTGGCGACACCCAATCATTTCTATTTCAAGCTGGTGACGTTGGTCCCTTCTGGATGACTAATGAGGAACGAGAGAAGCCAATCGTCATGATCGCATACTTCCACCACCACCAGGCGCCCCACGAACATGAAATAAAACAATTGCAGAACTCAAAACTGACCTTGCTGTCCTCAGCCAGTACTTCAGAAGGTGCGCTTCCATTTGGGACCTGTCGATCACCGTATCCCAGAGGACGTCAGATGGATCTTGTTTTTGAAGAATGTGATAAGCACTTAGTGCCTCTTCCTCGTCATCGTGATTGAGAGCTGAGGATCCTGATGGAACCAAAATTTTTGATAGACTAGATACTGTAAATGGTTTAACCGTGCGACTGATTTCGCGAAATTTGTTCCGAACCGTTTCGCCGTCGATTGTCCTCCTAACGATGGTTGCTTTGTGTCGAGACGCTGTCATCGTTGCAGGATTGGTGTCAGTTTCGTACCGGACAATCAGATCTTCATAACATTTCATCCGCATGGGCGTGGCGTCCACTTGACATTTGTAAAAATCTGACGACGCTTTATTGAACTGCGCACGGACTTCTGCAAGAGATAGTTCCTCATGGAGACAGGGGAAGAAAAAGGTTTTATCATGCTGTCGAAGCTGACCCTGCCATCGTGTGAATGTTACAGAATAATTTTTACCTTCTTGAATTTCTCGTAATCGAAGCTTCCAGTATAGACGAGTAAATGCTCTGTTACGGAGGGTCGGTGACCAACGACATTTTTTTGGAGGTCTTTTTAGAAAATTCTCCGCTGCCTTCATTGCTCTGCCCTTGTCATTATCCCATCCAATTAATAGTGCGCGAATGTCATCCCTCGACATTGAGTGGTAGTTATTGTACAGGTCGTTTATGCGCTCTACCAGTCGGTGGACGGTGTAGTACGCCAAGACTTTTTCATTGTATTTCGCGACAAGTTCAGGATTGCCTGTATGCACCGTGCGAGACGAAGGTGAAGGTATTGCTGAAGACCTCTGAAAAAATTCCAGCTTTAGATCCACATAAAGACCGCGATGGTCTGACTGTGGGCCCTCGTTGTACGCTAATGTTCCTGATCTTTCCAGAAATTGTCGTGCGTGATGACAGCCCAATATGAAGTCGATTCGACGAGATTCAGCTCCTATATATGTTGATTCCGCCGGATCGTTGGCGTGAAGATCAAACAGTGTGCAGTGATCGAGAAAGTCAGCAAAGTGAGTATCAGATTGCAGAGTAGAATTTGCGTCCAACATGACTATGATCGCATGTCCCTGTTCTTGAAGGTGAAGTACTTGTTGTTGAAGATCACGAAGAAAAAGTCTTCTGGGATTGACTGATTGCTTGGTGGACAAGTGGAAATAGTTATATTCTCTGGCAAAGGAACTGCCAAGCGGCACTGAGCGAATGGAACCAGAACAGACTCGATAAGCCGTGATCACGGTAAGTTTTTGTGTCTCCGAACCCGAGAAAGTAATTCCAGACCATCTGCCAAGACCCGTAGGATCCGAGAAGTTTTGGCCATTTACTCGGGAAACAAGAAAACCCACCACAAATGTAAGTGTCCCCCCAGCTTGATACGTCTCTGATGGAGGTATCGGATCAACATCTTTGGAAGGTGAACCGAAGACGGTTTTACTCTGCCTGTGAAACCTGCGTACCACGTTGTTAAAGTCGTCCCGTAAATGAGAATGTTGCCAGCACGTGTTGGTCTCAGCAAGACCAGCAACATCGACATGGAGTGATTGAAGGGAGTTCATAAAATACCGGTAGTCGTCGCTTCCCAGAGATGAACTTAAACCATGTACGTTTTGGAAGAAGAGTCGCACTGTATGGTTAGATTTTTGTATGATGGCATCTCCGTATGACTTTGACGCGTAGGAATCTAGAGGATTGTGACGAATGCAACGTCCAGGACGGTTGGGAATAGACATAAAGTGACCAATCGGAAGAAGGGGAATAGATGGATCGATGGGAAGATTGCGATAACTAGGAGGCTTGGGAGACGTAAAATTTTTTGAAACAGAGGTTCCCCGCGGTCGATTACGCGTTGCAGAAATCGTCCGCAGCTCACTGTCGTCCAGTGGGAAACTCATGTCGCGTCCCCTCCGCCTTGAGAGCTTTGGTCTTTGTATCGACTCTCAAGGTCGGTGGTAATCTCATCCATTTCGGCTGTTGCTATTTGTGAAGATTCTGTGTTGTCGTCTGGTGGCAATGGTGTGTGTACAGCCTGGGAGAAGGGATGCAAGCTGTCCAGATTGGGGTCATCGGTCATCTCATCGATCGTTGTGACCATGGGTGTAGGTTGTAGAACTCCGTCGACAGATCCGTTTTTGTCGTCTTTGTCGTGGCGCATGCCGATGTCCTCCATGTCGTCTTTGTTGAAACCAGCTCGATACTTCTTTTTAATGGGTGACGAGAAGGATTCCCTATCCAGCTGACGATTTGATGAATCAGGTGAGAACGGAAAAGACTGCTGGTTGGTGTCGTCTGCCACTCCAGTGGTTGCAGTAGAGTTGGTCTCGTTAAGCAATGTGGAGATGCCGGGTGCGTGACCAGCAGTGTGTATGTTTGTCATAGCGATCATGTCCATGAGAGCCGATAATTTGTCGCTGAGTTTGTTCATTGTTCCTCCAACTCCAGCCTGTGTTTCCATTACGTTCATGAGATTTCCTTCCATAGTGTCGAACCTGTGATCCATATCGTCAAATCTTTTAAATTGTCGTTCCATGAGTTCCAATCTCTCCGTGTTGATGCGATCCTTCCGTTCAAATTCCTTCTGTTGACGTTGGATTCGAGCTTCTATTTCTTGGAATCGAGCTGTAGACGTTGACATTGAAGATAATCGTGACGTAGCAGAGTTGTTTGAGTCAGTTGATGCTGCTGTCTGTGCTGTGGAGCGCAGCCCGTATTGCTCCCGAAGTGAGTCCAGTGGTGTCGGCGGTGCCTTTGGCTTAGTCATTTCTTTCTGTTCCGTGGAGATTTTAGAACCTCCTGTTTCAGAGGATGAATCATTTGTTGTAGATACAGGTTGGTCGGCTGCTCCGCCGGGTGTCAGAGAAGAATCAGCTTTCGATCCTGATTCTGCATATGACTCGTCGCCTTGAACTGATGTTTGCTTCCACGATTCCGTTGAAGAGAATAATTTGTCAATAGAAGACAAATTTTCATTTACTTTAGAGAACACATGTATAACTGATGGAGGAGGACCGATTGCTTCTCTGAACCGTTCTTCTCTGATCGAGAAAGGAAAGACTCGGCGACGGTACTCTTCAAACGCTTGACGGACAATGACTTCGTGCTGAGGAGCCATGAGTAGGAAAGATTTTTGATCGTAGCCTCCATTAACGACATCGACATGTGCTGATTCGTTTCCGTCGGCAGATAGGATGGATGCGGCCCAGTCCCTTGTGGTTCTCTCCATTGTTGTGCCATCCGGGAAAAACTCTGTCCTCATGGTGTCTAAATTGTTGATCAGTGGAGACAATTGGATGTATCTGAAGGACTTGATATAAGAGTCGTGCTTGTCAAATTAATTCATTGCCTCGGCCGTCGTCATTTTCGCGAACGCAAATCTCGGAATGTAAACTCCAGCTCCAGATCCGTCCAGTGCAGAAAGTAGCGTCTGGCTCAAAGAATGAACGTGGTTTTTTCCACATTGTACCACCAGATGATTGATGCCCTGATCAAATGGAGTTCGTCGATGAAGGAAAATGTCGAAAAAAGGGGTCGTGGCGGGAAGCTTGCTGCGTAAGCTTTGGAGGAAACGTGTGCGATGAGTTGTGCGAGGAGCTTTGAGAAGTATATAACCCGAAATGACCTGATCGCCGCTGGTGCTTTTGGAGTTTGAAAACATCACTGAGACTTTGTTCCTTGTGAGTGCTTCCTGCACTCTCGACTGGTTTTTTCAATAGAAAGACGGTTTATCAGTGAATCCGAACCGGAGCGCAATAATGATTTGCGATTGGGACGGTAGAACCAATAGGGAAGGAGCAATGTACGATCGGACTTCCTCTGGCGTCATTTTTGATAAGGAGTTGTAATTTTCAGTTCCTTTGTCTTTCCAAAGGTATAGAAGGCCATCCTCGTCTCGGAAGATATCATTGAGAAGCAAGTGGATTGCAACGGATAATTTCTGCGATTTCTGAGATAAGGCAAGCGAGACGACGTCTGCAGTCGTTTTCCAACGGAGCGAGATACGAATGGTGCCATCATTAATAGGAATGTTCGAGTTTGGAATCAGCGCCGACATTTTTCCATCCGCGGACGATGTAGTAGAATTCGACTCCTTATTCTTTTCTTCATGTCCTTGTGGGTGGCTTTTTGGTGGCGGGTTGTTGATCTGTGGGTGTGGTTTGGTTACTGGTGGGAGCGGAGTTGTGTGGGACTTTGGAGTGGGCGTTTGAAGTGTTTGTGCTGCTGGGACTCCTGGAATTTCCACATCCATCGGTTCGTCGTCTAGTTCTTCTGGAATTGGAGGGGTAGTGAATGCAAGTTGTTGTTTGAAGAGGTCTGTTGTCTTAAGAGCGATTGACATCTTCTTTGGCCCAGAGGATGTTTTCCTGGCGATCTGGGTGCGACGCTTTGCCTTCGCGGATCCGATGACCTTGTTCCATGAGTAGATATTGTTTGCACGCTTTGCCCACGCCTCAAAACCGACTGTGATCGTGTCCACTGGGAGAACTTTATCGGTGTGAGTGGATAAGTAGGGAAGAGAGAAACTGTTTGCCCAGTCGTGAAGTTTCTTTGGAACATCGAGTTTACGGTCGATGTAGTACATGTAACGATACCAGACAACTAAGTGAAGTTGAAGTTGATCGTTATCGAAATTGTTCCAAAGTGCTTCGAAGTTGGGAAAAGACACAATGTTTTGCCCAAGAGTTGAGAACCTATGCCAGACAGTTGGAGTGGTATCGTTGTGTTGGACTGTTTCCTCGTAGATGCGTTTGACACGATCGTTCTGCGTCTCAGGCAAGTGCTCAGGAGGAATGTCGGTATCGGGGAAATCCTTCCAGTCCTTCAAATGAAAACCAAAGTAGTTGTCAGTGTCAGGAGGGAGGGACGTGAGGAGGGTTTGGGACGGATGAGCCGCTGCTTCGGTCATGGTGGTGACGCACGGGACGGCTTCGGTGGTTTTTATACTGCAAAACGGGCGACGGACAGACTGGTGTTTCAAATTCTTAATACGAGAAATTGTGTGGTGACCAATAAACAAGTATTCTTTTCTTCCTTAACCTGGTTCACAAACCTGGTGTTGTTAGCTATTTGTCATTGTCATTCTTCTTCAAATTGTCAGACCAGCAGGCAAGTACTTGATGGCCATGATGGTTTGAGGCTTTATGTTGCTCAAAAGATACATGCTGGGCACCACAAAAATATCATAATACTAGACCGTAGCCTGGCGAACTTGTTGCTGTGTGCTGGTCAGTAAGCCCCATGGCTTTAGAAAGCATGTACACAAAGAATTCAGAAGGTACATCAGACCTGGGACATGCATTGAG